>CAXKVX010003397.1:0-35878 GCA_964058865.1 Eleocharis quinqueflora | reverse complement strand
AACAAAAAAAAACTCGAGTACACCAAATATACTTCGAGCTATTTTGAACCGTTCGATCTTGATCAATAACGTGAATTTCGATGTATCTAATGATCCAGAATAACTCTGAGTAGCTAGTATACTTACTTTTATGTAGCCAAAATTTACCCATTAAATATTTATTATTTCTAATTCCTTATGTCTATTTACCTCAATCTGAAATGACTTGTAATGAATGATTTTTATATCTATAATTTAATGCATAATTAAGTCAAAAATTAAATCTAAGTATTTTATTTCATTGTAATTTTTATTTATTTTTACTTAATTTCTTATTTTTTATGTAGAGAGTCAGTTATGCATAATTTGTTAATTTAATGAAAATTTTGAAATAAAATTTGAAGCTTCTAGCAACGGACTCATTTCATGATTGGTTTTATCGTCGCATCAAATTTATTACTGATTTGTCTTGCAAAATCTAACTTGTGGACTATCTAAAATTATTATTATTAACTTATTTCATCTCGGCGCTGAATACAAACAAAATAGAAAAAAAATGCAACTTCTAATTCATTTGGGCCACGCATATACAAGTCTCAAACTCGATTGCACATTGCAAATATGTGAGCTCATGTAAAATCAAATAATTGCTCCAAACTCATCATATTTAGGACTATCAAACGCACGAAACGATCACACAAATACCCTCTTGCAACAAAAGGTCACATGCATTTAACGTTGCGTCACAGCACAACGAAATGTTAAAACATGCAAAACGTGTTTCGTTGACAAACCTAAACATATTGAACATTAATCTTGAAATATCTTTTTTCTTGTTTATCGCATATACATAACATTTTTTTTCTTTTAGCGCCCTTTGGAGCTTGGGGCCCAGGGCGGTCGTTCTGACTGCCCTGGATCAGGATCGGCTATGCAGACAATGAATAAAAAAAATTATCGTTTTTAAGATTTTTATGAATTTATTTAAAATTTAATTGTCAAAATTTTCAAGACAAACATTGTCAAGTGATCCCTCCTCGGCTCTTCCTTTATGTTATGTATTTTAGCATTGATAATATTTAGTTGTAATCTCGTTAATTTGTTAAGTATAAAATTAAAGATAATACAATTATCATAAAAATGTAATAAAACGTATAATAAGTTATACAAAAACTCATATACAAAAAACTAAATGATGTGAAATGAGTTAATTAGTGAGTCGAGTATAATATTTTTTAATCCGGTATAATCCGACTTGAATTCAAACTAGCAGAACCACTCGCGCTTCCCGCGAAAAAGTTAAATTTTCGTATTGCAATAATAAAATTATAATAAATCGTTTAAATAAAAAAATAGGAATTTTTTTAAAAAAAAAAATAATCTGCAGTGATTTTACTGTAGAAATAAACAGTGACTGCCATATCGCGCCAAAGTATATTAGATTAGATTAGATTTAGCCGTTGTCTAGTAAATTGTAAAATAGGATCGCGGGCCATGCACGTCTTGTTTAGTTCCAATTCTGACTGATTTGGATTAGGCCCATTATAACCCAATAGGAAAAATACATCTGTCTTGCCGAGTTTGAACCTTATTTTTATTTATTCGTTCCCACCGTCGATCAAAATTTCACAGTACAGTGTAACCGAAATCAAATAAAATAAAGGTCACAAATGAACCCCAAAAATAGAAGCTACAATCAAAGTTGAAACGGGAGGATGAATGGAATTGATAAAACCGCTTGTCAGCTGGAAATCCCAATTTAATTCTCAAATTCAAGGAATTTCAGGTCTTGTTCCTATCCTCTCTTTTTCTAATCATAATTATTTCTCTTTTCCAAAACCCTAAAATTTCCTAGGGTTTTGCAAGATGTCGTCTGAGAACTCGTCGTACGAGTCGGCGCCGCTGGCGCCGGACTTTGAGGTCAATGGTCCGACAACTGAAACCATGGCGCAGGAAGAAAATTCAATCCTTGCTCCGAACCCAAGTCCAGACCCCAACCCCACCGCCGACCCTGTTCCAAACCAAAACCTCAACGCCGACCCCGTTTCAAACCCTAACCCTGATCCTCCCAAAAGAAGAGGTAGAAAGAAGAAAGAGGTACCAGTAGAAGCCCCACCAAATTACCAGTTCAAATTTCAAGAGGAAGAGAAACTGGTAGAACCAGATGGTCCAGAACAAACTGAGATTGAGTTATTCAAGTATGAAGTGAATGATTTGGTGTGGGGCAAGGTGAGACACCATCCATGGTGGCCGGGTCAGATCTATGACTCATCTTTGGCTTCGGAACTTGCTCTCAAAGTTAAAAAGGAAGGCCACATCCTGGTCGGCTATTTTGGGGATAAGACCTTTGCATGGATCGAAGCCTCTGCTATGAAACCTTACATGATGACCTTTCCTAAAATGGAGAAACAAAGCACTGTGGAACCATTTGTGAGAGCTGTTGATTCCTCATTGGCTGAGGTGTCAAGGCGGATTGAGGTGTCTATAGTCTGCCACTGCTCAGATAGAAAGAATGTTGGCAAGCAGTTCGTAGATAATTCTGGTATTATAGATGGGACCCGTGTGCCGGATGTGGATAAGTCGGTTATTTTGGAGTCATTTGAGGTAGATAGGTTAATGGACTATGTACAAGGAGCAGCAGCTGTTTGTGGGTCTGAAAAACTGTATCGTCTGGATCTTGTTATGGCAATGGGCTATTTGAAAGCTTTTGATAAATTTAGAAGGTTTGCTGTTGCTCCTGAGTATGCATATGGTGAAGAATTTGGTAATGATCCAGATAAGGTGGAAAAATCTGGAACCAGTAAAAAGAGAGGTAGGGCTAAGAAGGACGAGCAGAAGAAGGATGAGAGCAAGAAAGAGAGCGAAGGAACTCCTAAAATGAGAAGTAGGCCTAAGAAAAATAAACAAAATTCGGCCAATGCAGATGATTCGGACTATGAACCGCAATTTGAGTCAAAAGAGATGCCTAAAAGAGAAGGCAGCTCTAAGAAAGCAAAAGGAGGCAAGATGTCAATTGATGGATATGGTATGTCGTCTGAATCTGATAATATGTCCAAGAAGAGAGGCAGGCTTAAGAAGAGGAAGCAGATTAATACCTCCAACGATGAATTTGACCCGTTATCTGAATCAGATGGGAAACCCAAGAAGAGAGGCAGGCCTAAGAAGGAGGAGGTTGATATCTTTGATGATGAGTTTGACTCGTTGTCTGAATCTGATGACATGCCCAAGACGAGAGGCAGACCTAAGAAGCAGGAGGTTGAGATCTCTGATGATGAATTTGACCCATTGTCTGAATCAGATAGGAAACCCAAGAAGAGAGGCAGGCCTAAGAAGCAGGAGGTTGATATCTTTGATAGTGAGTTTGACTCATTATCTGAATCTGATGACATGCCCAAGAAGAGAGGCAGGCCTAAGAAGAAGCAGGAAGTTGAGATCTCTGATGATGAGTTTGACCCGTTGCCCGAATCTGATGAGATGCCCAAGAAGAGAGGCATGCCTAAGAAGAAGCTGGTTGAGATCTCTGGGAAAAAGGTCAAGCCAGTATCAAAAGCTCGTTCCCCTTCATCCAAGCTGAAAACCCCCATAAAATTTGCTACCAGTACGGCTCTGAAAAGAGGTAGGCCTAAGAAAATACAGGATGTTGGGATTTCTGATAAAGAAATTGACCTGCAATCCGAAACTCGTTCAGCTCTACCCAAAGCCCCTCCCAAATCTGATGCATGCAGTCTGAAGAAGAGGGGTAGGCCCAGGAAAGAAGCTGAACAAGGCCCATCAGTTCCTGTTGAGTACCCATCCTCTTGTGAGATGCTTATGCAACTCTATCTAACAGCAGAGAACCCGGTGGAAAACTCGAGGTCCACCTCTACAATGCTCAGTTTTTTTACCAAATACAAGAATTCTCTTGTACCCGAGTCCTTGGAGAAGAAAGATTTGATTGAGGGGACTGGAACTGCTACTAGGAGCGGGAGAAGGGTATCAAAACCCAAGCACATACAAGATTCTTACTGGACTGATGTGATGGTGGATACGGGTTCGGACAAGGATGAGGATCCTGCTTCCAGCCAGAAGAATAAAAGAGGGCCCTACAATAAGAAGGAGAAGAGCAATGATAAGGGCAGTGAGTTAGATGTTGTTACCCCTGAGGTTAATACTTCGGTGGGTACTGATGTTATTGCAGAGATCAGTGATGAGTCTGAACCGACGGGTTTTGTTTTGTATTTCAGTAACCCGGATGCAATACCTACTGTTGAAGAATTGAATGAGATATTTGGGTCATATGGGCCTCTCAGGCCGGCTGAGACGAAAATTGATAAGAAGCTGAACCGTGCCACAGTGATCTTTAAAAGGTGTGTAGATGCAGAGGGAGCTTTTAGCAGTACAGGGAAGTATAGTAAGTTTGGGCCTGCTCTTCTCCGCTATGAACTTGATTATGCGCCAGGTCCGCCAAAGGTTATTCCAAGTGATGGTGATGTGGTGAGTAAAGGTGATGCTTTGACCACTGAGGGTAAATCTTTTGTGGACAATGGAGAGGCTTCGACCAAAGATGGTGCTAATGTAGATGTTTGTCCAGGTAATTTATTACTTTATTAGAGCGCACTACAATCTTTTTGTTAGATGTCATCCAATACAACACATTATTAATGATGGATTACATAATTGATATATAATTTATATGTAGGGTATGTTTTCCTTTTAATGCTCAATTGTTGATGAATTATGTTTTGAAGCTGATTAGTGTTTATTTGGACCCCTGATTTTAACTTTTAGCAGCCTCTAATTAATTGGGAAAGTATGTTTCAGTTTTCCTTAGTCTGTTTGGTTCTCGCAATCAGTTCAAGCGATATGTAAAAGTTTTATTCCATCTCCATGGGTCCTAGTTCCAACATCTATTCAGGTCAGCCCTTTAGTGAGGCATATTTTGGTCGTTGCATGTAAGAACCTTATTCTATTTCCGTGCAAATCTTATTCTCTTTACATGGGATTTTACACATTTACTTAAAAAATTTGGCGTCATGATTCATGAATCCAAAACCAATTTGTTGCCAATTAAAAAATGACCTCGAGTTTGGTATCAAAATATGGGACTGAAATGCTGTTCTAGTAATTTCAGCACGTAAGAACCTTATTCTATTTCCATAAGAATCTTATTCTCTTTACATGGGATTTTACACATTTACTTTAAAATTTGGCGTCATGATTCATGAATCCAAAACCAATTCGTTGCCAATTAAAAAATTACCTCGAGTTTGGTATCAAAATATGGGACTGGAATCTAGACCCCTGAAGGATATTGTTTTCATGTTGCTTATCTTGTATCTATCCCTTTGATATTATTCTTAGTGCCATTTTATCTGTCATTCAATTAGGAAAGAAGTTTCTTTTTGGTCCGGAGTTTAAATTTGTCCTTTTGCTTTTATTTATGCATTAGTTTGTTATTTTACCTTTAGCTACAGTAGGCTATGGTGAGGTATATTTAACTCCACAATCGATTAAATCAACATCTTGTCGCAATCAACAAAAGGGATATATAATAATTTTTCTGCAATTAATATGTAAGATGCAATGAATATGTAAGAATTTCGGCGCAATCAATTAATGCGATATATGAGAATTTTGCCACAATCAATTAATTGCGATCTATAAAAAATTTCCTTAATAGAACTCCATACTACTTGAAGTATTTGTGGGTTATGATGTCAACCAATTCATGTCAAGTCACTGCCAACTATGAAATGATCTTAGATCCAAATTTAAGACGCAAATCTTGTACAGGTAGATGTATTAATATAGGTAGGAATTCATTTAGTATCATCTAACATCATTTTCCTACTTGTAAATGGAAATGTGCTGGATGAAAGTGACTATAGACCTCCAAGTACTTCTAAATGTCTAATGTTGTGTATATGGTATTCTGTATATTATTTTATCTTTTTGTACATATGAAGCATGCAAGGAGGAACCCGCAGGCAAAGAGGAACCTACAGAAGCAGCAATTGTAGCTGATAAACCAGTTGAGCCATCTGCCTGAGGTGTTTGTAGAAACTGTTTGTCTATTGTTGTTGCATGTGGTTGAACAGCTTGTTGGATGTACCGTTCATGTACTTAGCTGGATCATTGTTCTTTTGTGGCTGCAGCTGTTGCTGTTGTTGTTGTCGTTTAGAACCATTTGACTGGTAAGTTGTAGAGAGAGGTAAAGGATCTAGCGGTTTTAGATTTTGCTTTGTGTTCTTTGTTTGATTTTACTCGCTAATTTTGCCGCTAATAAGATGTGTACCTTGCATCCAACCTGACCGTTTAGCCATATATTGTATACATTCAAAACTATATTGAAGATATAGTTCACTCATTGTTTTTCCTCTTTATTTCCCTTTCTGCCATATTCAACAGGCTGAGATAGTGTGGATCTCCTCTCACAATCCATCAATAATTTGGAAGGGATCAAAGCTATCAATATTGAATATCGTCACTTAAAATTATTGATCTTCTTCTTTATTCATTGTCTCATTCTTTTGGAGTTCACTAAAGCTCTGGCTAGCATGTACCTCAGTATGACAAAAAAAGACGATTATTAGTTCATTCGTTTCCTTTTTCTCTCAGATGTTTGATAATGCCAGTCAAGCAATTTTGAGTGACAAAAGCTATCAAAAAGTTTCTACAAGAAATTTCAAAATTCTTCTGTTACGAACTAGATTGCTATAGGAGTACCTTCCTGAAATATGTCCACAAAAATGTTCTACAGAGTCATGGATGTGACTATTTGTGAATAACAGAAAATGTTTTCTGAAAAATAGGTGCAAACTATTCGTAGATGTTATGGAATATTTGAGTATGAACTTGTTGAACTGATCCTTGAAAAAAAAATTGGATGGTTATTAATTTGTGTGTTCTTGTTTCTGTTCTTCCCATTTCAATCCTTGTACTAGTACCGTAACAGGCTCGGTGCCAAAAGTCTCTGGTAGGATTTTATGATAACAGCCATTCGGTTGAAGCCCCACCACAGTTCCTGATGCAACTAACATCGCGTGGGGTACTCGCTGCCTGGCAACCGTGGGACCCATGCACCTCGACTGTCCTTGAGCAGTCAGGAATCGTCTGCTATCTGAAGGTGTGCATACCATTAAAGTACTGATACTCAGAATGCACAGCAAATAAGCACCGACTCAGTGAGTTGTTCGAAATGATTTGCACCTTCTTTTGAACAGAAGAAGTTGCAGATAATCTGCCAATTTGAACAAGCTCATGGTTTCTCTGTTGTTATTCCTCCAATGATCCGCGCACTCCTATACATTATTAATCGTTTACATGACCACATCTTAATCCAATTTTGTTCATATGACTTGTGTGATTGTGAAAACGGATTTTGTTACTGTTATTGTTGCTAAGATTATTCTTGTATCAGCAGTTATTAAATATGTCTTGTCCTGCTGTGTTACATGGTTCGTGGTTGCCATTTTTCTTCGATTCTCGGAATGTCACCAGTCACCACCACAACTGCAAAGCTTTTTAGTTTCAAATAATTTGGAGTAGGCTAAATGAAACTCAATTGAAGTAATAAACCAGCATAGATAACACTAATATTACAAATATAATAACAGTAATAATAACAACAATAGTAAAGTTACATTATAATCATAAGAGTTTAAATCTACGTTCTACGTCTCTAGCTTCCAACTAATAGTCTTAGAACATAAAACACATAATACTATTAAACTGTTCTAGGTCGCTAATTATCACGTGTTTCTGCTTGAAACCAACTTTTTGGATTTATTTCATGCCTCAAAATCTATTTTTACTGCTTCCTCTTATGTTGTTTTTTCTTGTGCTTTTGACACAACTTATATAATTACATTGCACACTGAAGAAGTTTCTTCAGAAGATCTCTTCTGAAATACAATCTCAAGTAGTATTGGACAAACTTCTTTTCAATCGATGTTATCACTGCTATTATTTCTAATTCGATTTTTTTGCATGATAAAAAATTCACGATAACATACGCATCTATGCTGCACTTATCTTTTGGACATATTCTCGTTTAGTAGTCCAAAATTTTGCACCATGAAAAACTTACCTTTTAATTTTTGTAAAATCATTCTATAACATAGGATGTCACGTAGTTGTCGCCATTTGATCTGTCAGTTCTTAACACAAGGCTCAAACTTTTAATGGATACTTTCGATCCAAAAAAGCAGCCCAAATCATTTCAAAGTTTAGATTAAATCATTATATACACATAATACCAATAAGCGTGAAAATGCAAAAAAATAGTTCTTGATAGTCTTAGCCCAATTCGGCCTACATCAAGCACCAAAAATTTGCATGAACAACCCAAAAGCCTACATAGGTTTAATTAAGGAAAAAGTAAAAGACAGACCTAAGAAACCAGATCTGGTAATGAAAAGTATATATATATATATATATATATATATATATATATGATGGATTTAAGGAGTAAGATCCAAATGAACTCAATTTATGATTACAATGGTTTAATCGGGTCCAGCGAGACCCCTGCTGGTAACAGTTACGCACCCAGTGGAGTTGGTGCCAGAACAGCTTGTTGTATACTATCCTTAACAATTTATAATGCTTGCCACTTTTGTTAGCTGCATCAAGATCTTAATCCTCATTGCCCTTCTTTCTATCATACCATCTCCATTCTACACCAAACTTTGAGGCATGTGCAGATGTGCTTCCTTGTTTCATGGTATATCAACGACGAAATTGAAGTCTCCACTTTATCTGAATGGAGAGCAGTTATGACTAGAGGAGAACGATATCCTCTAGGTAGCGCGCACCCAGAGGCGGATTCAGAATTCTCGTCAGGAGGGGACAAGATTTATAAAAAAAATTCAGGGGGACAAAATTACACAGATTTTCAAATATACATGATTATTTCGCAAAAAAAATTGACAAATCGCACGAATACACTACATTATTTTGCAAAAAAAAATTCCGGGGAAGCACTTGCCCCACCCCCGGGTACACCCGATTTGTTTGGTCCAACCGAATTACGATTTTAAAATTTCAAACATGCACAAATAAAATAAATAATGACAATAAATATATATAAAAAATTCAAGATATATATGAATTATTGACATTACAGAGATCGTTCAATTATTACAGAGCCTAAGCATGTTGAAAGGGTGACAGGGGGAATTTTTTTATAATGGGCCTAACTTTTGGCTATATTGAAAGTATTAGTCTAAGATCCTCTAAATTTTTTAGAAATAACCGGGGTGCTATTAACAACATTCCTCCTAAATTCCTTCTATTAATTTATTATTTTTTCTGTTTTTTACTTATATATTTTTTCAAATTTTTAGAAAATAATGGCGCCATTAACAATAGTATCTCTAAATGAATTTCAAATATAACTTCTTCGAAAGTTTCATAATTATTTCAACTTTTTGGAATGCGACTAACAGTAGCGCCTCCATTTCCTGCATCGAAGTGGGACCGATACAAAGAAGAAAATAAAAGAAAATAATAAAATATTAGATGAAATTTAGGAACGCTATTATTAATACCGCCCAACCATTTGTAAAAATTTTAGACAGTCTTAGACTTCTATTTTTAATCTGACCCCAAATTAGACCTATTATAAAATTTGTCCTGAGAGGGAACAAAGAGGAACAATAGCAATGTGGTATTGCTTTGTTTGTGAGAGACTTGTGTGCAAGTTGCCTCCCCCCCTCCCCCCAATGCTTCTTCGTTCAGCTCATGCATCTCATTATTATTATTTTATGGGACCAAGCTGCTTGTGCTTTGAAAAAAAAATGCATCATTTAAAAAAAAAAAACCAAGTTATCCACACACAGTACAAAAATCTTTTCATTTGGTAACATAGCCTACATAGGATACATATATACTACTTTGGAATACGATTTGATTACCTGAAAAAGTGAATATTACAAGAGTAGGCTGCTATGTTTTATTTGTTGAATTCCTTTTTTCATTGAAGATAAAGAAAAGATGAGCCATGAAAAAGGGTAGCCATGGTGGAAAGCTCTCAATTTAGATTTTAATATGCTAGCATCGATCCTATGCATGGCGAGATATATATGCAGCAACAGCTCCTCAAATCCACTTTTTCATTTAATCTGTATTTAGTAATATGAAACACCAACGTGAGAAAAATGTGCAGACCTGAAAGCAAAACAAGTTATAACTAGTAAATTGGATATTTAAAATCGAATAATTGATTCTTTTATTTAAAGATAATATCTGCAAATTAAACTTACTGTTTCATATGGATATAATAGATTTAAGGACCATGTCAAACTTTCTATTATGAAAAAAAAATAATTCATTTATGTTACTTTCATTTTTCAGTTTCGGATTATGAAATGAAAAAAAATGCCATAAATCCTGTAAATCACAAAAAGGTACCACGATACTAGTTTTGTCCCCAAAAGATGCCATTTTAGTCCTTGCAAATTCTATATTTGTACATTTGGTTTTTAATATCTTCAAGATTACATTTCATCCTCCAGTAATCAAAATGGATGTCTATCTTTTCATGCCATTATTAAGTTTTAGAGTTTAGGTAGAGAAATGCATGGAAGTCCTTGATACTGGTGATGTCATATATTAGTTTTTTTTAAACAAAACAAATCATACAAAATTGCTCAGTTGTGCATATCAATACCTACATACTTGATACTACTGACATTATGGTTTTTATCACTTTTTGTACAGAGATACTGGTAGAAGTTGACATCATGCCACCCAAAGACCAGACTTATAAGGAATGCAGAAACTTATATTAATGAAAACAGAATTTATACAGGTGCTACTTCAGTGAGACAGTGACCATGCAAAGATATGTGCAATTTATTACTACTGTTTTTTACTAGTTACATGCATCTAATTAGATCCGTAGCAACCCTTTTTTTTCCCCTCTTTAATACTGTTCCAAGTTGGTCATGTAGTTAGCAAGACCATTATGAGGCTCCAACTCTGGAGAATTCACATTATACCAGCATATTTAATTACTCAACTAATTATTGCACAATATCTGTTCATATATATATATATTTATATATATATATATATATATATATATATAGGATAAGTTGTATGGAAATAACTTAAATTTTAAGATTTGAGGAGGTATACTTGTCCCATCATTTCATCATAAGAAACAAGTTCAAATCCCGTAAGGCACAGAAAGTATGAACATTTTTAGAAAGTTTCACTAGAGCGATTAGGGAGTATATAGTTAGATTAGGGGAGCATAATCTAGAATATAAAGGGAAACTATATAAATATGATATATTCAGATGCCCCTCTAAAGAAAGTCTTGTATAAGAAATAAACTTTTTTATATCTCCCAACGGCTCAGGATCTCTACAATTATACGGATTATATGAAACGTCATATGAACAATAAGTTTTATGCACATAATGTATTATATAATTATATATTAATTATATATCATTAATATTCATAATCAAGTAAGTAATAAAGTATATTTAATATTAATATAAAGTGTGAATATTTTTTATAAAAAAAAAGGTCAGTTAGGAGTAACTCAGTAAGCTGCTAGTGTCGTAGAAAAGAAAGAAAGCTCAACGACAGATTGGATCCGACAAGCACACTTGCTCAGGCTCACTTTAACAGCTAGCTTTTTGCTAAAATTGTAACTTATTCTAATAAATTAAGTTTCTGCTAAAATATTTTATAGTCATGTAAAATAAGAACATCTACATTTTCTCTAAGAAAACACCAAGAGAGAACATGGAAAAAAAAGGAAAATAAAAAAAAGATACACAAGGGCGAATCTACATGAGACCAGGGAGGGGCAGCCGTCCAATCCTGGATTTTTTTTTGCAAAATAAGTTTGTGTATTTGTACGATGTTAAATTTTTTGCAAAATAACTATATATATTTAAAAATGTGCATCATTTTGTCTTTCTCTGAAAAAAGTAATAGATTTTGCCCCTTCCTGACGAAAATTCTGGATCTTCCCCTAAAGATACATACATTCATGGGACTAGATTCCATATATTCTATACGAGAATATCAAATGGAAAATGAAGTGGAGATGAACTACTGTCTGTCCTCACTCCCCAGACCTCCCAGCCAACATGACATGAGCTTGCCATATAAAACAAACTATTGCTACACTTTATGCGTCTCCTTCACATACTATATATATATAGAGATGCTATGGTGCATTACGAAGTCAAAATTAGTTTGACATCACGGTTAAATTTTAAGTTTTAAAATTTGAATGGTCGATCCAAACCGTTCAATGTTATATTCATATTAGAATCTTACTATACACCAAAATTTCTATTTTTAGAATTTTTTACTATTTTTTAAAGGGATACAAAATCAGCCATATTGGATGACCCAGAAATCATTATATCAATAAATTTCATACCTCCCTAAAAAATTCTAAAAAAATAAAAAACCTGGTTTCTAACGAGATTTCAATATGGAGATCACATTGGATGATTCGGATCAATTGTTTCAAATTTTCTTATTTGAAATTTGAGTGTGATGACAAAGCTACTCATAACTTAGTAATGCACCATGGCATTTATATATATATATATATATATATATATACATAACTGGGCTATGGTGCTTGATCAAGCACCAATGGGTCGGTGCTTGATCATCAAATCTCACAAACGAATGGCTAAAATTTTGATTTATCAAGCTCAATAATTTATTTATATTAAAATAATGTGGGATGCCAAAAATTTCTATTTTTAGAATTTTGTATGTATTTGTTTTGAATTTTTGAAAGTGAGATATTTTATGTACAAGCATTGACTATTTTATTACTATTTTTTAGTCATTTTTAAAAATCCAAACAAATACTAACAAAATTCTAAAAATAGAAAATTTTGGTATCCCACAAGATTTTGATATAAAGAAATTATTAAGCATGATAAATATAAATTTTAACTATCCGTTTATGTGATTTGATGGTTAAGTACCGATTCCTTGGTGCTTGATCAAACACCATAGCCCAGTTCTATATATATATACCATTTATACCCTAAAAAAAGTTAGATGTTAACTGAATATTTGACTATTCATTAAATACTAATAAGATGTGAAGTGCCAACAAAGTAATGCTTGTTGTTTGTTCTTGCTTCGGGCACAAATGTAAAAAGACCAAGATCCTTAACCAGTAATTAATAAGTTGTACAGTAATAGTTTATACAGATGAGGTTTAACAAAAAAGTTTATACAGGTGAAGTTGATATTGATTATTGAACAATGAAAAAGCTGTTACCTCACTCTTTTCCCCGAGTCTCTCTCTCTCTCTCTCTCTCTCTCTCTAGCTACTTATAATTAATATATATTTCTTTGCCTCCCATGGCCAGCTCAGGTTGCAGGGTTTACAGCTAACGACCAGCCCATGCATTGGTCCTGTTTCTCTCTCTAAAATTCTCTTTGGTTTTATCGTGGTCAAACCTTACAAGCTGACCAGCCATTATTTCTTTCCCAGATTGTATATATCATCTCTGGTTTAGAATTTAGATCTCTCTACATTCTCTGTCCAGTTACAGTTGTCCACGTTACAGCCACTAAGAAAGGAGGCGAGATTCCATTAGAGAGAGAAAGGGAGATAAATAAATAAAAGCGAGATAGATAGAGGAGAGCATGTGGGCCAGTTGCGCTGAGCTGGTCCAGTCAGAGATCGATTTAAACGGCAAAACATGAGGCGAAAACTGTATTTTTGTCAGGTGTTTGGGATAATGTTTTGGGGAAATTTTGGTCTATACCATCTAAAACGTGGAAAATCTTATAAATACATCTAAAATCGATTTCTTTCGTATTGCTATTCAAAAATGAGAAGTGATCACTTATTTGTCACATTTTATTTATTTATTTATTAGTTTCTGATGAAACTAAAAACCAAATTTTAAAATAAGGACAAAAATACCCCTCAGCACTCTAACTGAAATCGTTAATACGACTCACTCGATCGTTTACGAGTCAACTCGATCAGATTCAATCGACTCGACCTTCTCTTTCGTAAGAACCCTAGAAGCAGGGGCGGATTTATTCACGCCCAAGATGGATCAGCTGACCCACCCTGAATTTTGCAAAATAGTGAGTAGTATTGGACTTTTGAATTTGACCCACCTTAAATTTAATTTCTGAACCACCCTAGACAGCCGGGTTGTCTTGCTGGGCTTTTTGAGAAGCAACAGAAAAAAAAAACCCAGTCCTTACCTTGAGGTTGTGAGCCTGTCGCACGTCGCAGAAAGCGAAAGAAAAAAATTTAATTTATGAACGGCTGAACCCCTCGTCGTTCTCACGAAGCATAGCCCACAAAGAAAATCTAGCCATCTAGGGTTAGGGTTGGGTCCCGTTTCTTCACCAGGCTGGTGTAGTGCTGGCGGCTCGCCTACGTCGTTGAGACCTGAGAGGCTGAGAGCCTGAGACTGTGAGACACCATTCCTCTGCCAGAGCTGGTGCAATGCTCTGTGCTCGCCTCGTGAGTCGCCTGCCAGGCTGAGACACCATTCCTCTGCGAGTCGCCTGTCACCATTCCTTTGCCACAGCGCCAGTGCGCTGCGCCGTTGCCCGCTGAGAGCCTGAGACTTGATAGCCTGAGACGCGCTGACGGCTGACGCTGTCTCGCTGCAAGCATACCAGTCGTTGTCGCCTATTTGTCGATTGCCGCTCTGCTGCTCGCCTAGACGCCTACGAGGCTACGCCACTGCCACTGCCTTGTTTGCCGATTGGTTGTGTTGCGCCTGTCTGCGGCTCAATGAGTCCTATTTCTGATTCTGATTTTTTGTCAATTAGATTATTGTTGTTTTGTTTTCAGTCCTTCACATTATTTCACTTACTGAAAACAGAAAACGCACTTGCAAATTTGGATTTTGGAAGCAGTCAAGCACCTAGGACAGATTTTAATTTTCTGATTAAAATAGATTATAATTGATATTATGCATGATTAAAATAGATTTTAATTTTCTGATGAATTGATCCATTATACTTTTTTTTTAAATAGTTTTTTTAAGAATATATGTTTAATTTTTTTATTATTAATTATTACCGATTATTTAATGAATTTGTACTCGATTACTTAATGAATTTGTACCCAACAATTTATTAAAATTCAATTACCGACCCACCCTGATAAAAATTCTGTATCCGCTCCTACCTAGAAGCCGACGAATCACTCCAGCTAGAACTGTTATCCTCCCTCCATCGTTAGAGCCAGAGCCAGTCGAACCATAACCCTAATCTCGTCATTGTCTCTCCTTTGTGTGTCCTTCTCCTCCGTGCATCATACTACTAAAATCATAAATCCATCGCCAAGCATCCACTATAGAAGAGCTGTACTAGTTATGAACCTAAATGTATTAATTTAGTATTGGATTTTCACAAGGATTTCATTCTTAGGATTTTTTAGTATTTCCTTTGTGAGATATTACAGCTGAGCAATTAGGGTTGAGAATTCAAAAATTGACCCTGGAACTTGAAAATTAAGGCTACTAGTATATCTTGGTTATCTGCACGATTCAATGTTAAGCACTGGTCCACATTATAGTTTTGAAATGCTAGTTCACAGTATAATTTTGAAAACCTGAAATTGAGAAACTAAGCATTGTTTTTGTTGGTTCACAGTATAGTTTTGAAATGCTTTGTGATGTTGATCAAACAAATTGCAAATTGATTCAAATTTCACCTGTACTTTTTTATCTAGGGGAAAAAGAAGTAAAAACAATGCTAGTATATCAAATTCCCTGATTTGAATCAAGCAAGCTCCGATACTAGTACTGGTCTTGTCAAATTAAATATTTAACAATATCGTTTTAATGAGTACATAGCAATAATATTTCTTCTTGTCAAATTAAATATTTAACAATATCGTTTTAATGAGTACATAGCAATAATATTTGTCCTTGTTGTATTACAGGAAGAGAAGACCATTTGTGACAATTCATGCTATAGGATCGTGTCTGACTGTTGGTGATAATTCATGCTATATGCCAACAATTTATGTTCAATTGCCATAGTTTGTACTCGAATCAAGGCTTATAAAAACTAAACTTTTAAGAACGTATATATATACATTATTTAGGATTGAAGAAACAATACAAAAGAAAATTCTATTTTACAAGTTTGCACAGAGAAAGCTCAGTGATGATGACTTTGTTTTTGTTTAGCAACAATTATATTGATGTAAAACAACCATTCAGAAAAGAAAATGAAGATCAACTTTTTCGCTTTTTTATTTCTAGAATGTGAGACTTATATCAAATGAATTTGACTTATGCTAAAATTAGATCTTAGGTTAAGAGTGAGGAAAATAGCACATTTATATAAAAGACTCTATTAAATTATTTTATTCATTTTTGAAGTAATTTCTTATGAGACAAAAAAATCAAAAGAACAAGCATAAACTTTATTGAAACCTGATTTCCAAATCTTATATACATAATCAAAGCTCATGTGCCTTGTATTGTACAATACTTGTGTACTGATACCAATGCCGCCAAAAACAAAAAATTGTATTGCTTTCATCTTTAATGGGAAGCCGACATTCTAACTTGGGGTTGTTTTTTGTCAAAATAAAAATATATATATATATACATAATCAAAGCTTATATTTCAGAAATAAAAGAAAAACTATTTACACTCCCAGTACAGATATTCTTCTAATAAATATAATAAAAAAGAATCAAAATATATTTTCGCTTAAATATTGATGAAATAATTGAACAAAGTAACCCTACTCTTGTAATTTTGTATATGCGACTTTAGTATCTTCTGTGAATGTGCAGACTCTGAATACAATTATCTTTCATGTCACTTATCATCTTCTCCTTCAGACTTTCACTATAAGTGAAAAATGAACAAGTGAGAATCAGTTTAAAGTAAAATTAAACCTAAAATTTTATTAGTACACAAACCAATTAGTATACAAAACAATGACTGACACTGTTACCAGAACTGGTAATAGGTAACCAACCTCAGACAATGACGCAACGGAGCACACCAATCGACGAACGAACAAAACAACGAGCTGCGCTCCCTTTGCAATGGTGATGGGGAACGTTGGAGAATAGTGACGAGCATGTGGTAGTCGATGAAAACTAGTTCTATGGTACTAGGGTTCGTGCGCGAGTTCAGTCCACTAGATCGAACTCGACTGAACGTGATCGAATCGAGTCGATAGTTTCATCCGAAAAATAGTTTAAAGTGGTGAGGGTAATCTTGTCCATCTCATAAAAATTATATTTTATATTTTGATAGAAATTAATAAAATATGAAAAGTGACAAATGTCGGAGCATGACTTATTTTTGGATGACAAATATAGAAGGTTTTGAGTGACATTTCTGAAATTTCTTCAATTTTGAGAATTTTCTCAATGTTTTTCGTGTTTTCTTTCTGCGTTTTTTTTATCAATGGCCTACATACTATACTAAAAATTCGTATCAGATAAATCTTATTTTTGTTTTCCGGTATTTGAGTTCCATGCATGTATTGTATAATACTAGTATCGTGCCCGTGCGTTGCGACGACTTCATATATATTATGTATAAATAACTAAAAATCATATATGTGACATTCGTTAAAAAAAAATAGAAAAAAGATGAAAAATTTAATTGAACAACAAAACGCAACAATTTAAGACGCATGACGCCGTTGCAAGTCGCATGTAGTCCGTGAAACGAAGAACATAAAAATATTCTAGCTGAAGATTAAAAAAAAATTACGAGGACAAACACGTTCTTTTTTTTTCCTTCGGAGAACGCGAAACTCTGATAAGTGCTTCTTTGATTGTTCTGTTTTCGGTGGCAAGTAATTTATATAATTGTTAATTTGTTACTATTCTAGTAGTCATAGATGGAGCTGAATTTGCCTATTCAATAATTTGGATAAAAAATTTCATTAAACAAGTTGACAAACTCTGACAAGTTAACATTTGCTCCAAAAAAAAAAAATTTTGCTCAAAAAAGATCTAAGTTTAACCGCGGATGGTGCATAAAAGGCCTATATGCATGTAAGCCTTATTACTGAACAATTTTTTTTTACCAACTTTTTCTTTGTAGAAAACAATTAATCTGAAATTATAGTGGATTCTTCGTTCTTCGAACATCCATTTTTTTTTTTTTTTTTGCGTTTCTTGTGAGTCCAGGAATAAGTTACAATTTATTCCAATTTCCTAATACAGAAGTGAATCATACATTATTCATGACATATAGTATCAAGAAAGATCAAATGAATTTGCTATCCATTGTTTTTTTTTTTTTTTTTTTTTTGAAGAAGAAGAAGAAGAAGAATAACCCACAGGTTTCTCCAGCTTAATTCAGCTCTCCTGTTAACACTTTGATGTGTGGTCGCTGGTAATGGCAGGGGTTTCTATTTTTCGGCCATTAAATTCTCCATTTGCGGCACTAATATCTGCAAAATTTAAGACATGCAATAAAAGCCAATTATGGGTAACTATTGTAGGTTATTTCTGAAGTTTAAAACATTGGCATCAAGTTGTGGATTCGAGTTTCAACAAAGAAAAATGTTAAAATGTTCTGCCGATTCATGCATCTATTATATATAATTATTTGTATATTATTTTATATACATAAAATTTTATGAAAAATATATGAACTATATGTATGTGAGTTATATAAACTATATACACACGATATGAAAAATACACACATAATATGATTTATAATATATAATTTGAAAATACATAATATGATTCGTACAAATGTGACTCTTCATTTTCTATGTGCGTTAAATTTAATAATGTGATATGAAAAATATACATATAATATAAAAAATATATACATCTTGATAAAATATAATGTGACTTTTCCTACATTTAGTGAGTGATTTTTGATATTCATACAATTAATAAAAGTGAACATTATTAATAATACATTAAATAAACAGTAAATGAACATAATTAATACAAATTAAATAATACGACAAATAATATACGATAATTGTGTTGCAGATCGCAAATGCTTCATAAAATCACTATCTACACAAAACAATTGCAAATATTGTCACATTTAACCACTCAAAAATTTTGAAAGGTCGTGATCATATAATTGCAAATATCCAACGGCTGCTTTTCAACCTAGCAATGTCCAATGTGCACACGGACGATTTTATATTCATTGAGATAACTAATAAGAAAATATTTTGTGTACAAGATCATACAGTTAAAAATTGATGGCAGAATTTCATATAAATATTTACAAGTTGAAATATCCCAAATAAAAAATCCTTTGAAATTTGTTAAGGTCGAAGCAGTTTCAAGTTAATTTGTAAAAGATAAAAGGGTGATTGAAAGAAATGAGAACGACCAATGATACGATAATTAAGTTCAATTTCTCAGAATATGTTTTTTTTTTACCATTTTACCATTCATGATAAAAAAAACAAATTATGATTCCTCGTAATGTAAAAAGATTCATCAGCGACCAGGCTTTGCATATAAATGTTGAAATTTAGAGACGTCTAAACTATAATATTTCGTACGATTATGAATTATAATTATATGTGTATATTAGTATATATATTGTCAAAATTTAATCTTTAAATAAATGATTTGATTAAATGCAACGTTCTTTTACATTATATTAGCAAAAATTCAATGTGAAGATTACGTTAGACCGTTTGAATCGATAACTGAATCTTAAAATTTGAAACATAAATGTAAAATCAAAGATGATCTTGATTTCACGAAACAAAATAACATATTTATAAAGCACAAAATAGAATGGATGCATTACTCGGTCCTCAGGAAGAACATAAAATCAACAATATTTTGTATATGCGTTTTTGGTAAAATACTAATTCAAAAAAAAAATACTTTGGCGATATATAACTAAAATAGTAATGGTATTGAAAGCCTATTTTGCTTTATGGTCTGCGATCTAATAATAATTATCATCTAGCGAAAAAGTATTAGCGATCTTTTATAAATGCATTGAAACAAAATATTCCGATAATATACTCATAAAATGGCTGAAAATTTTGTTTTCCAATGCAAGTTTTGTAATGAATTTAACAAATTATTCGGTAATTTCGTTGGCTAATATTCTGCATTGGTGTGTGTATTGATGTCCTGATGAAAGAACTATTATTATTTTCCTAAAATAGTGGGAAGAAAATGCTTACTTTTTATATAACAATCGCACATTCTTTCGAGATTCATATTTTAATTTTTAAAGCATATGACTTTTGGTTTACTTATTGCATCTTAATTTGATACATGCATGTCATTTATATATATAAAAAAAATGTCTCACCTTTTCAAAGTGTTACTCCTAACGATATCGGATCAGTGTTTCGATTTCAATAATTTGTTTGACAGATGAATGTTCCGAATCCGATATCTTTCGAGCAAAAAATCTCTGCAAAAAAAGAGACGAGAACAGTTCACAATAAAAAAAAGGATAAATATTTGATAAATTTTAAGAGAGAAAATATATACAAGCTGAATAATTATTATCTAATTCAGTTTTCCACGTGGCGAACACAGATCTGCAGATGGTTCAGAAATTAAAAACAGTATACAAAGGAATAAGCCCCTCGATTCAACGAAAAAAAAGGAATAAGCCTCTGGAGAGGCCCCACAATGCAGTGAATCTCTACACCTTGTTTGATCAATGCCAGTCACAAAAAATTGAACCGTGGTTATCGTCGCCTTGTTCCAGATAGCCATGTGAATATGTGATGCTTCTAAAAAAAACAGTTCATGTTAGGTATACCCAAATTCATGGCTATGCTTATGCGTTAGTCTGATTTGATGCAACATTATTTAAAAGAGACAGCATATATACGGACTTTAATTCATGAATAATGTACTAAATAATATGTACTGAGTGTATGAATTTAATAAGTATTAAGGTGTATATATAGTTGTTTCATTTATTATTTCTTTTCTACTTTGAAGCTTTTTGTAATGCAGCTTCTTGAAATGAATTCCTATATATAATAGTGATCTTTTATGTACATTTCAATTCATACATCTAGTCGAATTATTGTGAACGGCATATACTGATATACATTTAGTATGTATTTATATTTTCTATAGTACATGAGGTTTCTTTCGAGAAAATATTAGTTTAATTTACAACAAATCAAATTTATATATGATCAGTTTAGTATCAAGCAGGCGAAAAGACTTGAGTGGGTGTAATTTGGGGAAGGGGATCATTTCTGTTTCTTTTTATAGTTTGTATTTTGCAGAGCTGGCTTGTGTCTAGTACGTGCAGGGAACTCAGAAAGCTGATCTAAACGAGATCTGTAATATTATCCATCTTCAAATTGCCATTTTTGATGTAATTATTCCCCAAATTTCACTATTATTTTCACCTGTAGACTTATTCCATATTGTTGCATTATATCATGAGAGCCAATTTTGGGATTTGAGGCTAGACACTACTCTCTTTAGGCCGGCAAGACATTTATTAAATGCAGAATATTTTTCATGAAACCCATGCATGTTCCCAAAATATTTACATACCAACAAAAAAAAAATTCAGGCCTTCAAATTTTTTATGTACTTTCAAGATATTAACTTTTGATCCTTAAAAGGCAGAAAATTAATTTTAAATAATAATATCAAATTGCCTATTTTATACTAGAAAAATATTGTGATGACAATCTATTAAATAGATAAGAATTCCAATTTGATAAAAACATTATTGATCTCTCAAATTTAGACTCCAATGTTGACAAAATTAAGTTTAATTTTTTTTAATCCACGCTATAAATGTTACCCAAACATTCTACCACTTTTTTAGGCATCAAATTATACAGATAATTTGAGTACCTCAGATTTGAATACAAATCTAGCCATCTTTAATGAGATTTTAATTTTGTAAGGGCTAAATAGAAAATGCTTCCTATTAAAAAACCGTATAAAGACATGCATGCCTTTTCCCGTTACAAAGCTGTTACACCTCGCCACGCCCCCTCTTCTCCCTCTTTATAAAATTAAACCCCTTTATAAATCCCTCTTCTCTCTCACCATTCATAAAATCCTAAAAGAATATTGTAGATCGATCCCTTCTCATCTCCTCTGCTCCTCTACTTCTCTCTCACCTGACGTCTCTCTCCTCTTGAAAAGAAATCAACGGTCGAGTTTTGCTCCTGATCGCATACATGGGCCAGCAATTCGGTGATACCACTCTCACCAAGGTGTTTGTTGGCGGTCTCGCATGGGAGACACAAAAGGAAACTCTCCGTGAGCATTTCGAGCAGTACGGGGAGATACTGGAGGCGGTTATCATCTCCGACAAGCTCACCAGCCGCTCCAAGGGCTATGGCTTTGTATGCTTCTCTTTCTAGGCTTTAATTTATTTAATTACACCAGGAATTAAGTAGGAACACTATTCTTTCTTAACTTTACAAATTAAGAATGGATTCAACCCACATTGTTGTTGTTTGATCCAAACTCTACTTTGATAATGTGACCAAACAATTCAATTAAGTATTTAACCAATATTATTCTAACAGAATTATTCTTCAAGTCCGTACAACTTTTTATGTACAAGCAGCTTACAAAAGCAAGTTTGTAGCTCAAATTAAGTCTATCTCAAAAAAAGAGAGATCAAATTAAGTTTGTAATATGCAATGCTGACATTTATGAGCCTTCCTTTGCATTTTTGTTGCTATTTAGGTGACATTTAAGGATGCAGAAGCGGCAAAGAAGGCGTGTGAAGATGCGACACCGGTGATTAATGGCCGACGTGCAAATTGCAACCTGGCTTCACTGGGTGCCAAGACTCGGGTTCGTAACTCCCCACCGGCTACTCCCGTGCCGGCTCAGTCGCCAATTCCTGGGGTCCCACAGCCAGGTAGGTCAAATTTTTTTTTTTTACTTTCAATGATTTTTATTTATTTAAAATATTAGTTGATTTGGAGATTGCATTTGATTGTTGCTATTTATGACTACAGTTTTGTATTTTACTGGCGGGGAGTTAGGAGTGTTGGAATATTGCATTCTCTGTGCTTTGTGCCTTTTGGCGCAATTGAATTTCAAATGCTAGCTGCATTGCATTTGCATAGTTTTAAAAGTAGAATTAGTTGAGCATTTACTTTTAAAGTATGGAACCAAAACAAATTTCTCATTTGGGAAACACTGGATCATCAAATCCTACCAAATTAGTGGAGGCCTAGCTAAATTTGGTGCCAAATTAATAGAGCACAATTAATGTTTGCTGTATTTTGAAGGAAATAATGTCTGTCGCGACCTATTTAGTTATTATTCTATTATCAAACATATCACGAGGATTTGACTAGTTGCTGTAAGGCTTAGTCGCTTAGAATCTAAAAAATGAAAAAGAAAGAAAATGTTAAGAATTGTATACATAATACAAGTACTTTGCTAATATTGATATATACATGGGGAAATGTGAGCAGGAATGGGAGTGGGCCCCACTAGGGGAGTGTCGCCAGGCCCAGCGGCAGCGTGGTTCTACCATCCCTCGACAACTCCGCCACCGCCACCGCCGGCGCCGTACAACAACCACCATCACCACCACCAATCCCACCATCCCCCGACCTTCCACGGCGTTTTGCCTTTCTACCCTTCCTCCGCCGCCTCTTACGGGTACCCATCTTACCTCTATCTCTCTGTTTATTTCTCTTTTTTCGAAAAGAACTCTTGCATTGATCCAATCTCCTCCGTTTTACACGATCAATGGAGATGTACAGAGCCCTTTTCTGTTGTTTGTTTTTGCATCTTTCGGAGTTTTGATTCTCTAATAACTCATTTTGTAAATGATTTGTTAACATTAAATGTTAACTTATTTTTGAGTAAATTATCTAAAACTTGATATTACTAATTTGAACTGTAAATTTTGACTAGAAAAAAAATGTAATATTCAATTATGAAATTTAAGTTATTCTTTTAGCTAATTAAGTAAGACGTCAGTGCAATTTTTTTTTGTAAAATTAGATATCAAAGTAGATAAAGGTTGGGAAATAACGAGATTTCTTATATAAAAAATATATCAATGTATATTTTTCAATTAATGATAAAGTTGAAGGGAATGCAAAAGAAACCAAGAAATTATCTTATAATAAAATCTAGTATTAGAGAATGCCATTCCATATATTGTTGTGGGCCAAAATTAAAGAAAACTACTATAGAATAGAATGGATATCCTCATTTGCTGTTTAAAGGAGAGGCGAGGTGAGGAAAGGTCTCCCAAGAAGATCTAATGAAAAGCGATGTGGGGTCTCAAACAGGGAACGTGGTGGAGGTGCAGTAACAGCATGCCACGTGGGCACATGGGATGATGGGGTCATGGCTTTACATGATGCGCTCCAGCCTGTTTTGTTATGCCGTGCGTCGTGCCTATCATGTGCTTTCAGATTTACCCTTTCTGTTCTCACCTCTAATAAATCCCATTTTATGCTCAGTACAGGGAATGTATAATCATGGAAACACTCAGCTTAGCTCATATATAGCTAGTTTGTGGAGGAATAATTGGTTTTAAAATGTCAAGTTGGCAAGCTGCTGTCATCTAACATGGTTGCATGTTTATCACCATATAGTTATGTCAAATATTTGTTTATTAAAATATTAACAGCGATGCTATATATTGTGTAGGTATTCTCCTAACTACATGGCTGATCTGAGCTACAACACGGTAAATACACTTCACATGCTCATATTAAAAAATGATTGCACAAAAATTATAAAATATATATAAGGGTTATAAATTTGCAAGGAAAATTAATAAAGAAAGCTGAAAAAATAAAAATATTGTACAGTAACACAACCTGAATTACAAAGACATCAAATTAATATAATGTACATTAATTATATTCTCAGCCAATATACAAAGAAAAATATATATTGTGAAAACTGAAATTTTTATTTCTATTATATATTTTGCAAAAAAAATTGAAACAGAAGCTGAGCCCGACGGCAGGAGGAACATACATACAGGGTCAATTCTCGTATCCGACTCAGGTGCAGGCCGGCATTGTTGCACCAAGCGGCATGCTGCCGTATTACACTCCATATTATCACTATCAGCACCATCAGTCACAGGGACTTGGGGTCCCAACAGCACACTTCTTCCCTCCTGTCACCGCCACTGCCATGGCCACCATGCCTACACTCATGCCCAAGCCTGTTGTCTTGCCTCCTAAAGGTACTGGTTTCTCCTATGATATTTATTTATTTATTTGAACCAGTTGTCAGTTTTATTAGCCTTCTTAAGGGTGGTGATGATGAAGCTTGATGGAACAATTAAGTTAATTGGGTGCTATATATGAAGTTTAAGGGCCTAATTGAAAAATTGGCAACCTTTTGATGCAGATTCAGAAATTTCATTAATTGTTGTTGTTGAGCTATATAGAGTAACAGACAGCAATGCAGCCACTTGTTTTTTTTGTTTCAATCATTTACATAGTCTTTTTTTCTTTCACATAAAAAATTTGTTCACATAATAATGTTTTGTTTGGATTGTGTCACACTTCTACAAAAGATCCCTTAGAATTTTACATGAATTAACCTGTTCTTTGTTTGTGACAGTGGAGACAGTGACTGGATGCAGTTGAATAATCAAAAGAAAGACCGAAGAGAGCCTCGAGATGAAGACTTAAATTCAATTTTATTGGACCAAAATATGTTAAAATTCTTTGAAATTAAAATCTAACCTGCATCAGAAGGATGCGAAATCTTGTAACAAAACATTATTGCTCGTTTACCAACGTATTTTATGGTAAACAACTTTAAGTCCAAATGAATGTAGTAGGAACTGTGTGGAATAAAAATTTTACCTATTTAGTTATGTTATTCGAATACTTTAAATATCTTATTGCATTCGTATCGAATATTTGCCGCATCAGAACTTGATACGATTCGCGTGCGATACTTCACGTGATAATCAGAGTGTATTTTTTAGTTGTTGTTTCATCATAATGTCATAAAATTGAAGTCACTTCTCATCAAAAGATATATTATCAGTGTCTTTTTTCTCTCTTGTGTATAATAATAGTTTTTAGGATAATGTTCCGTAAATATCGTATTTGATATCATCTATCGATACTGATATTATTATACATATTTAGTTGAGTTACTATACATATTATTTGAGTTATTATGCATTTATTTCATGTTATTTTTGTACTGAAAAAATTATTATTCATGTTAACAAAATAATACATAATAACTCAAATAGCATGCATAATTATTTCAATACAAAACATAACATGTATAACTATTTCAGTACAAAAAAATAACATGCATAATAACTCAAATAATATGCATAATAATTCAACTAAATGTACATAATAACATCGGTATCGATAGTCGGTATCAAATGTGGTATCTACGTATCGGTTCTCTAGTTTTTATTATATATATTCACTTATATATTATTTTTTAATGTGTTAAATTATTTTTTTAATTAAAATTTAATATGTATTTAGCCGCATTCGTATCTAAGATTTTTTAAAATTATCGCATCGCCGCATCAGTATCGTATCGAATACGATACCCTCACCTGCACTTGCAACATAGCTATTTAGTAATTATCTCTCGCTCTCTCTCTCTGCGTGCATTTTCTTTTGTCTCTTTTGATTTGATGCTTTCAGAGTTCCAGTAATATATTTGCTTTCATGTTTCTCACCATTCACCGAGTGTTTGGAACTTACTACAATTATGCATGTACAGAACTGGAAAGGACAATACAATACAAAACAAACAATTGTTTCAGCATTACTAGTGCTAAAAAAGAAATCATTCAGATATGGCATTAATCAGTTATTGTAATCAATTCTCATTCACCTGCAATTGAAGAAATGATATTCGACTCGCCTGGCAAATTTGGTCCCCAATTCACCAACCAACAAATAGAAACATACCATTAATTTCACTGCACAAGTTCAAAACAATGCAATATGTACAAATTCAAGTTTCTTTAGGTTTGTGTACTTATCTGACAATTTGTAAATGTATTATATTACATTAGACCAAAGAGACTGTCACAAGATATTTGTTATACTGGCCATTTATGTTGGAACTAGCAGCCATCTAAATAGCTAGTCATAGCCTCATAGGTTGATAGAATAGATGCATTCTGTATAAGCATCCTCTAGCCTTGAAGATTATAGTTTAGAAGTAAGATTTTATTAAGTTATATTGGCAAAGCAGATGCTGATAGCTCATTTATGTAATAGCTATCAACTATCCTACAACAATTTTTACTCAGTTTTTTTATTTTCCAATACCTAGCCTATATGAGCTGTATTGGAAAGTCCAGTTTTAAAACTATATATGTTTTCTGGTTCAGATTGATTAAAAAAAAATTATGTGGTTTTGGTTCCAATTCTAGAACAATTAATACATGTTTGAAATTTTTTATTCTTAATTAACTTAGCATCTTAAATAACTTGGTCTTTGGTTCTAATTTAGGAATCTCATAATTGAAAAAGCCCAATAAACCCTTAAGACTCAAAAGTCCCGCTAGAAAGCCCACAAGGCCCATGAGTAAATTAGAACCAAAGACCAAGTTATTTAAGATGCTAAGTTAATTAAGAATAAAAATTGCAGTCATGAGTATACCTAACTCCTCACTGCATGAATACATTCATATATAAGGTTTGTCAGTCGTCATTTTATAAATATTGTATTTTTCATATAGAAATGAGAATCTTTGATACTCAGTCAAATTTTATAAATGCTTTGTCCCAAAAATATTAAATGAAATTAACATAAATGTCAATCAGTGTTATGGTGTTTGATTTTTATGATGATAGTCCATTTTATTCAAATTAAGACTATAACAAAACTCACAAATCATATACTCCAAGGTGCTTGTTGCCAAGATAAATTAGATGCCCGTAAACAAGGCGAGATATATATCAAGTTTATCAGTTTGATTTTCGCTTGAATTGTAAATACTTTAAAATTAAAGATCTAAAAATCAGAAGCATGACGGTGGCATAAAAGGAAGAGGCAAATAAGTTCACCTCTCCATATAAACACTATTGCACGTACTAAGTTTGTTTGCTGGGTTTCGATCAAGAACAAGAAATAGATTTTAGTTTAAGCTAGAAACTATCAAATAGAATACAATGCCAAAATATGCACGGAAATTTGTAGCACAGAATTGAACAATAGTTACAATATAATTATATTATAAGTTGAACTTATGGAGATCCTAAAGGGTAATGATGTAGATCATAACATAAATGGTCATAAAAGTATTGAATCCAAGGAAAATGAGAAGATGAAACCGTAGACAATATTAATAAATAATTCTAAAGCACATCATTATAAAAATCTACAATGAAAAAGATTAAAATTTCAAGTAAAACTATGATGTTCCTACGAGCATCAAAGTCTTCCGTGCTCTTAACTAAAAAACATTCTTAATTACTTTTAAATTTTCATTTATCATGCTCAATGATTTATTCATATCAAAATCATTTGAGACATAAAATTCTTATTTTTAGAGTTTTTGGAGTACTTGTTTTGGATTTTTGAAATTGACTCTAAAATAGTAATGAAATAATCAATTTGTATACATAAAATTAGGTTATTTTCAAAAATTCAAAACATTTACTAAAAAAATTCTAAAAATAAAATTGTCTCCTATAAAATTTTGATATAAAAAATTATTGTATGATAAAATAAAATTTAAAGATTTCAAAAAACTACTTTTGAACTAAGAATACCGAAAGTCTTGATGCTTTTAGAAGTACCATAGCTTTACTCTAAAATCTAACATTCCTATCACCTAAATAAATTATTATAGACTTTAGATTTGGAAAATTAAACCCCATATAATTAATTATAAAAAAAACACATTGCTTAGGCTGTTACAAGCAAAACAGGTTATCAGAAATAAACGAGTCCGAATAAATATGCTGAGCTAGTAATGTAAAATTGACCTCTAAAGCAGAGTAGGTTCGAGAGTTCATTTAAAATTGAGATCTCTACTTCAAAACTTAAACCCAGTTCAAAGAGCCCAAAACTCACATAATTCAAAATAATCTGACCCAATTTGAGTAATGAGTCTATAATTCTAAGTAAGCTACAAACGGAGGATTGTAATTTTAAGCATATTTATCCTCGTATCAGGCCCAATACGATGTATTTTCTAAATTTGAATATTTGATCCAAATACTCGCTTTGCCATTTCATTTCTTTTAGAATAATGTCAAAGGCGATGCGGTGAAATAAATAATATTATAATATTTTATGTGTCTTTCATAATAAGTATATGCAAGATTTAATATCTAATGAATTAATTATGTTGTTGTACATTTTTTTATATTTCCGATTCATAAACTTTGAAGTGGGATTTAAAAAAAATAAAATGTGGTCAAGTTTCTTTCTCAAATGTCTATTTTTCAAAATATATGTTGGTTTATTACTATATTTCTGCGTGGTTATAAATATTTGACCCATGCTTTCAAAAATCACACAAAAGATCTTAAATGACAATATCATAAATAGCAAGATATATGTCGATAATAAATGCTACAAAATATCTTGTCTCCATGAGAATATATTGCATGCTCTTATTATGGTAAGAAAATTGAAAGTCTAAAATTGAGCGGTTTTGATCGAAAGAAATGAAAATCTCACGTTTTGTATTGATCTGAGAGGTGAACAGAGATTTGGAGTCAAAAACATCAATCTCCTTTTATTAGTAGTAAGAATATATATATATATATATATATATATATATAGAGCATGGCTAAAATAATATGCATAGTACATCCCATTTTGTACTATGCATATAGATATAGGTCATTAAATTGAGATTTGAGTTGCTCAATAAATTCTTCATATGAAAATATTATAGGAAATTAGATTTCATGATTTTTGGAGCTTTCTAGCTATTTTTTAAATATTTTTTAAAAACAGTCCAGATTTAATACTATAAAAGTGTCATTTCTGGGCTGTTTTTAAAAAATAGCAAGAAAGCTCTAAAAATCATGAAATTTTATTTCCTACAAGATTTTGATATGAAAAATTTATTGAGCAACTTAAATATCAATTTAATGACCAAATTAAATACAAATGGGCGCATAGTACGTTATGTGGTGTACTATGCATATTATTTTAGCCATGCTCTATATATATATATATATACATAGAGAGAGAGAGAGAGGCTAGGGTGCTCCATGGAGCACCAAACCTCTAATGCTCCACATCGTATCTCCAATTTAAAAATTTCAACGATCGATCCGAACCGTTGACGATGATCTACATATTGAAATCTACTTGGAGATTGAATTTTACATTTTTTGGAATTTTTTTGCTATTTTTTAGAGAGATAGGAAAATTGCAACTTTTGTTGGTCATAGATATAATAAAATTTCAACTCCTGCAATGTAAAATTGCACATAGATATAATAAAATTTAAAAATTGTGCTAAATTTTAAATTATTTTTGAATTAGCACTTTAATCAACTTGACAGTTAGCACATTACGTTAATGTTCTAATCTTAAAATGGCATCATATAAATTGAATTCAACATTTAGCACCTTAATCAATACTAATTAGTATATGTTGTTTAGATTTTCATGATCTTTAATTAGCATTACAAGGCCTTAACTTATAAGATTCTTTTCCAGTGTGCACCAAGAAGGCAAAGATGCATAAACTTCACAACCAATGCAAGACGTTGGTGCAAAATTTGAAAAGCTCCCCCTAACCCTTTTAGTTACTTATAAATATTTATTGTTTATCCAAGATCATTTGTTTTTATCATGTAAAATTGTGACAAAATAATTTCAATATAAATTAATTCACTGCCATTCCCTCACTTATTTATTTAGAAATATTAAAAACTTGTTCAATAATGTTGATGATAGAAGAATTATGCAAAATTTTCAACATATGAAGTTTCATAGGGATGTCTCTATTTATCTGCATCGATTTGATTTTCTAAGTATTACTATATTTTATCTATATTACTTTTGTTAATATTTAAAACATACTAATTATTTATTATTTGTTATATTATCATTATTTACATCGATCTTTTTAATTACTTGAATTGGTTTCATTTCAAACATATCCAAATTGTTTTTGACAGACTTTGTTGTTGTTGTTGTTGTTGTTGTTGTAAAATATATTATTGTGGTATTCAATTATTTCCAAGTACTAAAGTTATAATCATAAAAAAGAATTAATGACAGCGATCGATACATCTCTCATTTGCTCCGCAACATCTATATATGCTTGTATTCCTTTTTACCGGAAAGATTATTGGTACTACAAAAAGACTCATATCCTTTATACACCAAATAAAAACAGAGGGATAAAAAAAATAAAGAGTATTTATGAGAACAAAATTAAGTTACAAGAAGAACATGGTTCTTCTAATATTTTATAATTCATCGCAAATAATTTACATATTTTGATTCAGATGTTTAACGTTAGTGTACAAATTCATAATTCATTCGAATTTTATCATTCAATCTGCGATCATGCTATTGAAGAGGAATAGAGACATTTATTCAGAATAAAACTTGAAGCAGATACAAGCACTATCATGTGCTAAAATTAAATACTAACCTTGCTCAAACTTGATTAATTTACTATTAGATAAAATTTACTTGATTGAATTTATAGAATTTTCGTATTAACTCTAATATAAAGTTCTTAGCATATAAACTTCCACTTAAGATCAAGGTTTTTATGTGGTTGGTTAGGAGAAAAAAGGTTTTAACTAAAGCCTTTTTACACAAAAAAGGTCTTCAGATTGATACAGCATGCATGTTTTGCAATGAAGAAGAAACAATTGACCATCTATTTGTTAGTTGTCCTTTGATCAATGGAATATGGAAATGGATAGGGAGATACAATAATTTTGAATTTGAAGGAACTAAATTAGAAGATTTATGAAAAATGGATGCTATGATACCCTTAAAAGATACCCTATTAGTAGAACTAATTAGGGGGGCAGTGATCTGAAATATATGGTTGGAAAGGAATAAACTATGTTTCACAGAAAAAAAATCCAAAAATGTTAGAACATTAGCTCTACAAATTAGTAATATATTATCTTATTGGTGCCAAAATAACAATGATGCATCATTTCTTAAATTTCATGTGATGTTTCCTCAGGATGTGCAGGACCTTCCTACACTTACTCTCGAAAGAGAAAGCCAGACGATGATGGAAATGGATCTAAGCCCCTCGAGAGCAGGAGAGGAAGGTCGCTGGTATGGAACTGAGGAGGCTGAAATTTTAAATGAATTGGATGAATGTTTTTGATGAACTTGACTGTTTTGTTTGTATGATACTTTAGTTTGATACTGTGATATTTTGTGTTGGACCTTTGTAATAGAGTAATTAGTAAGCTGATACATTAGTCTTAGTATTAGACATCTTGCATTTCGCTGTTTGCAAGTTTTAGATTCTAGAAATATTTCTGTTTCAATGAAACTGACGGATTTTTTCCGCTTTTTACTCAAAAAAAAAAGTTCTTAGCATATATTCCAACAGCATTTTCTCCTTGGCATTTTGTTGTTGCAATTTGCAAAATTCTCAAAACCATTACCAATTAAGAGCTGCCATCTGCTGCTGAACATGCCAACTTTACTTCCAAACGGTTTTTGCATGAAATATTAAATTAAAGTATAATGTTTCGTAGATACCACATTTGATATCAATTATTGATACCGATTTTATTATGCACATTTAATTGAGTTATCCTGCACATTATTTGAGTTATTATGCATGTTATATCATAACTATTTTAGTACAAAAAAATAACATGTATAACTATTTAAATACAAAAAATAACGTGCATAATAACTCAAATAGTGTGCATGATAACTCCACTAAAGATACATAATAAAATCGATAACATGTATAACTATTTTAGTACAAAAAATAACACGCATAATAACTCAAATAATGTGCATGATAACACAACTAAATATGCATAATAAAACCGATATCATTAGTTGATATCAAATATAGTATCTACGTATCAGCTTCCCAAATTAAATTGGTGCTTTTCAGGACGTGATCAGTGCTTATCAAGGTAACCGACAGAGTAATTAATTATAGGTGCTAAACATGTTCTCTTTTTTTTCAGATCTCATCGGGAAAATAAATTTTGAATTAATAATGGTGGTGCATACTGAAGTCAAATTAATAACTTAAAATTGAAGTTTGTGGCATGTGTAGATGCCTACTAAATGGTATCAAAGTACTAGAATCTTGCAAATTTGTGTTTACTGCATACGTAGATTTTCAATTCGATTTTAAATTTCGATATTAAATTGACATGCGTAATAACGTAAGTAATATGCATAATAAGTACATTAACATGGATAATAATGTAATATTTTAGAGTCCACCGATATGTAGCACAGACGATAGTGACACAATTTTTCAGAAGGAGAATCAAAGTTTGAGCCCCGCTGTTGTGTGCGGGTGCCAGTGGAGTTTGTGTGTGTGTGAGTTGTAGTGTAAGCCTACGGGCAAATGTTAAAAAAATAACATTTTAAGATATGCATTTCGACACGTGATTAACATGCATATTAGTTAAATATTCGTGTTTCGAAAGTTAGTATCTAGAAGTATTATATTGTTATTTATATTAATAAATTTGTTATGCGCATTACTTAAGTTATTTATGTTAATTTGATATCTAATTGAAAATTTGCTGTTTAATAGTGCGGAACCCTTTTATATTTTTTTCCCTTTTAAAACTTTGTGATCTGTCTTCAATAGTGAGAGATTTTTATAAAAATGTACAGTGGTCATTAGTTTTATTTTCAAAATTCAAAAATCAAATTATCAGGTTACGGATATTTTCATTTTAGAAGAGTACGGATTTATATACATAGTTTTGTTCACTTCTAAGTAAGTTTTCTCTTGTTTTTTTTCTATTTATTTGATTAAATTCAGAAAACCGTTTTACGGCCGTTGGCGACAAATTTTTGAACTGGTAATTGTTAGTTTTGTGCATAAATGTAACACACCGGATTCCATAATTTTCTTTTATTTGGAAAGAAAGAATCCTTAGAGTAATGCAAGCTTAGAATCCTAAAAACCTTAAAATACAAATTGCTGCTGTTGTTTATTTTTTTTTCTTCTTCTTCTTCTTCTTTTTTAAAAAAAAAAAAACTATCACCAAGAATTTTGAACTTTCAATTTATGGCAACTTGCCTCAAACTTTTCATTGTGTTAGGTTTTAGCTCACACAGCCACATCCCATCCCACCCAAAATAAATAAATAAAGTAAAATGGGTTAAATTAACTTTATACCATTTACTTGACTTGATAGATGACCAAAACAACCTCAAGCATATGTAATTTGAGAAGGGATCAAATGCCTACTTTTTTTGTGCCTCATCATGTCCATTAACTTAAAAAATTAATTAATTAATTTTTTAAGACTTTAAATATCAAAACTAATTGATTGAATATTTCATATATGTCATAATACATGTGTATAAAAAATATTGTAACATTTTACTTTAATTTCATTGGTCATCTAGAGGTAACAAAATCAACGGTTCAAAATTATTGGATTTGAACCGTTGATTATGTTAGCTCTAGATGATCAATGAAATTAAACTAAAATGTTTCAATATTTTTAATACACATGTATTATGACATATATAAAATATTCAATCAATTAGTTTTGATATTTAAAGTCTTAAAAAATTAATTAATTAATTTTTTAAGTTAATGGACATGATGAGGCACAAAAAAAGTAGGCATTGGAACCCTCCTCATGTAATTTATCATTGGTTAGAATTCTTTGTAAAGTTCACTTCACTTCGCACTTTGCATTCGTATCTCAAGTTTCGACGTTAAAATAACTGATTCAAACCGTTGAACTTGATCTTCGTATGAATCTCTCGTTGTTGACTGTATCTTTCACACTACAACAAAATTATACTATTCACATACTATTATTTCTTAGCGAACTTTTAATTTTTTTTTGTTTAAATTGTTTTAACATCGTATTAACTTGAAAAAAATGACATTAAGTATAAAATTTCGCTGAAACTGTTAAGAGCTATTAAATTTTCATAGAAAATCTCCGTTTAAACTGTTTGAATTCAAAAGTACAGTCTTGCTGTTAAGAGTCGTAAAACGTTTTTAAAAAACTTTTTTTGCTCAAAAAAATGTTTAAAAAAACTTAAAATGTCCACAATTAACTTTTACCAACAATACAGAACTTTTTTGTAATTTTCGCTATTACAAATTATTTACTTACTTTCTTAAAGAACTAATATGTTTCATATTTTATTTTTCTCCTGATTATTCAATTTGAAGTCTTTTCTTTATTAGACAAAAAATCACCTGAATTGATCATGTGTGCTTCTGCTGTGTTAAGATTTCTTTTGTGTGCTAATTTGGCCTCATGAATTGCTTATCAGCATAAAAAAATGCTGCATCCTTTATTCTTTTTGTCTATTATATGCTTATCTGACAGTAAATCAGATATGTTCATCAGAAAGTAAAAGTGAACAATGGCCAATGGCTTTATTCAGCATAAACAGAGTGTAAGGTAGTTAACATAGAGTCTGTATCTGCAGTTATTTTTGGAGAAAAACAAGACTCTGTTCTTCTAATATTGACTGTTCGATTAAAACAGAAAGCGTTGATGTGATGCACGAGGTCTGCATCATTATAAAATTTATCTGCAAGATCGAATACGAACCGTTGGATCGAAAAAATAGAATCCTGTTTTTCTCGGAGAATAACATATGAAGTCAGTTAACATATGATTTGTTCATGTGCAGAAACACATGTGCTGATGTGCAACCATGTAATTTAACTAACTAGTTTATATAATAACAATAATTAAGATTTTGCAACTATATAATATAGAAAGGTACAACAAAAAAGTTGAAAGGAGAACGTGGTAGTACCACATGATTATCTCCAATTTGACATCACCTAACTTTGACAATATATTGGAGGGGAC
>CAXKVX010003396.1:0-24119 GCA_964058865.1 Eleocharis quinqueflora | reverse complement strand
AGCAACAGCAACATTTATAATTAGCAACAGTAACAAAAACATACATAGCTCCAGCCACTGCATTTCCCAGGAAAAAACATAAACCAATACTAACTCCAACTTCTGGGCCAAGAGCACGGCCTATGAGATAGTATGGCCCGCCTCCCTGCAATGCCATTGGTTAATTAGATTTAGAAATCATCTTGCATAGATGTGGTGGATGTAATGCCTCTAGACATATTATATGGTTAAGAGGAATTGTTGGCAAAAGATACTAGTCAGAGCTGGTAGTAAACCAGCCAGGTTCAGCACTGACACATACCAGAATTCATTAAATACATACCTTCATAGCACCATTGGTCGCAATTGCACTTAGTGATATGCTGGTCAGAAAAGTGCAAGCGCCACAAAAGGCAACTAGCAATAAAGATTGGCCAATGCCACCCATGCCGACAATCCTGAAAAGAAGTAAATGTAATCTTCTTGGAAGTTTAAAATGTACACAATGCCCAGCTTGAATGACATTTCAGCCAGAAACCAATCAAAAGGTGCAAGCGTTACGGAAAATCAAAAGGTGCAAGCGTTACGAAAAAGGTGTAAGCATTACACTTGAAAGAAAAAATAAAAAAAACAATCAAAAGGTGCAAGCGTTACGAAAAATCAATTTGATTTTATGCCTCTGACAGGTAGATTGCGGAGGCAATTTTCTTGACAAGACAACTTGTGGAGAGATACAGAGTGTGTTTGGATGGTTGAAAATAGTGGCTATTTCAAAATAGTTGCTATTTTTGACAAAGATAGTGATCCAAACACAATTTTAGAAATAGTAATAGTTAGGATTAGTATGCTATTCTTGCTATTTTGCTAACCCAACCAAAATGTTGGATTAGTGAAGTTAGCATGCACAAAATTAGTTAAATTATTATTATTATCATTATCATTATCATTATAATAATTATATTATTTATTATTTTTATTGTTATTATTATTTATTATTGTCACTATAATTATTATTTTATTACAATCGTTATCATCCTCATGGTATTATTATTATTATATTAATAATATATTAAGGATTGTCATTATTATTATTGTTGTTTTTATTATTACAATATAAATAAATTGTTATTAGTTTATTATTAGTATTGTAATTTTTATTATTATATTATCATTATTGTTATTACTATTATTTATTAATTATTATTATCATAATTACTATTATTATATTATGTTATACCATAACTACTATTATTTTACATTATTGTTGACAAGGGGACTGACAATTATATTTTTAAAAAATAACGCATATTATTATTTAATTATATTGCTTACTTTATTATTTTTGTAAAATAAAGCTACTTAAAAATAAAAACAATCCACTATTTTATTATTTTTATTATTTTCACTATCACTACTACAAATGTGCAATCCAAGAAACATTTTCACTAACCTAGATAGCACAGAATTAACACTATTTTCATACTATTTAGAATAACAAAAAATGACCACTATTTGAAGCACTAATCTAGATAGCACTATTTTTGCACTAACTATGATATGATTCAAACGCACCCACAGAGAGCAAAAAAGGGATACAAACTGACATATTGATACAAAAGGGTTGTTGTTGTAATCAAAAGGTGCAAAAGAAAAACAAGCCCACAGAACCAGACTAGTAGTTCCTATGAAAAGTTCTTACAAACTGACATATCGATACAAAAGACTGTTTTCAGATGACCAATATATAACGTGACAAAACATGACAGGCTGTTTTAATCCTTCACAAGAGAAATAGAGAATACGAGTTTGAAGCTTGAATAATAAAATCAGAGAGGTTGTAGCTTACCAGGAAAATCTGATATAATATATAATCCCCAAGATATTTTGCAAGCATGGTACAAATACACCCATCATCGTGCCAAGTTTTGGACCTGACTCCTAAAATAGATAAAGCAGGATTTTTTTTTTTGTAAAATGGATTCATTTCAGTTTTCAATGATTAAATCTGTTTGAGTATACGACACCAAGTTTTGAGAGTAAAGAAGCAACAAAAATGTATAATATCTCGCTGTTCTTTTCAAGTTGAAATAATTTCCAGTGTTATTTGGATTTTAATATTCTCAATTAAGAAAGTAAAGAAAAAAGAAATGTATTTTGTTAACAAGTATGGTTAATTTTTGGAAATAAAGAACACCTTGGGGCGACCGAGGGTAATTGCAACATCCTCGCCATCTCTCGGGCTAGAAGGAGCACCGACTTGTTCTCCTGTCATGCTGTTAGAAGTTGTTAGGTAAGATATATAGAGAAGAGTTGCAATTGGTTTATATGGTTGCATGTATCATGTTGTAATGTAATGAAATGTACCTCTTAAGACCCAAGATGTTGACAAGAGAGTCGAAGCCGAAAAGCTCCAATTTGGAATCGGTCCAATTTGCATTTGCATTGGCATTGGCAGTAGAAGGCGCCTTAATTTTGCTGGGCAGGAGATTAAGCAAAAGTCATTTACCAATTGGGATGGGATGGGATGGGATGGAATGGAGAAGGAGAAAAGAGGAGAGGGAAAGCAGGGAACCTGAGAGGAGGAGAGAGAGGGATGTCGGAGGTGGATCCAGGCTCCATGGAGATGGAGGCCATCTGAATAACGGCGCGATCGTGGGACCCCACAGGTCGGTACTGGCGGCCGCCGCGTGAGGGCCTCTCCTCATCTGCGCTCTCTATCTGGGAGCTCTCATTCCCATTCTCCATTAATCAATCAATGGATCGATCGATCGACGGATCGATCAACCACCACCACCACCACCACTCGAAAATCGGAATCAATCAAGTAATCTGTAGCTCGCTCTCTCGCTCTCTCTCTTCTCGCTCTCCTTCCTAGTTCTTTCCCTCCTTACCCCAACTCTCAAATCTAAAATCTGACGATGAGATCGTATCAGATGAGATCCGATGCGAAATTGCGAATAGTCAAGGAAGAATAGAACAGAATAGCTGAATATTATTGGGAACTTCCCAATAACGAACCGAACGCAATGGGAATATCAGAATATGGGATACTAATACTAATACTAATAGTACTGTACTGTGCAATTGCAACGCAAGTAAATTGAATTGAATTCCCAATCACAATCAATGCTTGCCTTTTGGGCTCTTTTTAACTCCCATATGTTCCCACAATAACGAACGACATTAGCAAACAAATCAGCAAGATTAAAATAATATGCATCCTACGTAATATTTCGTATTATGTGGTTATACATGTTTAATTTGTCTAATAAATTAATATTTAAGTTGCTCAATAAATTATTCATATCAAATCTTTTAGAAAATCAAATTTCGTGATTTTTAAAGCTTTCTTGCTATTTTTTAAATATTTTTTAAAAACAGCTCAGAAATTGCACGTTTGTAGTATTAAATCTGAATTGTTCTTAAAAATTATTTTAAAATAATAAGAATGCTCTAAAAAAATACGAAATTTAATTTCCTACGATATTTTGATATGAATAATTTATGGAGCAACTTAAGTATCTATTTATTGGGCTATATATATGCATAATACGAAAGGTGGTGTATTATACATTATTTTAGTCTTGCTCCAAACATATTCCTATATTTATTCTAAAACCTTTTAGAATAAATATAATGTTTTCTTTTGGACCTCCTGCCATCTCCTTGAGCGAAAAAAAAACCTCTTCGATCAGTACCTCCTGTTTTTTTCTCACGATCGCTCCCTTCCACTTCTTGCATTATCTTCAAATCGTCACAAGAAAATTATAAGTCTTCATATTAGAATATGCAAATCTTTATACTGTAAATCTTTGTATTATAACAAGCAACTTTTTATATTAGAACTTACAAGTCTCAAATATTTAGAATATACAAGTATCAGTATTGAAATATGCAAATTTCTATATGAAAATAAACAAATTTCTATATTAAAACATGCATATCTTTATATTAAAACGAAAATTACAACAATTTTATAGCAAAATAAGGCAAATTCTGTTATGAATCAAAATTAATTTGATTTCACTATTATCGATGCAAAATTAACTTGATTGTACAATTATTGATGATGATCAACGAATACAATTAATTTGAATTTAATTTTTTTGTCCATAGATGACTCACTCAAATTTTAATATAAAAACTCGCAAGAATAGCAAAGAAAGCGAGCAAAACGCTTAATTTTTGTTGTAGTGAGGGACCGTTGGGCAGAACAATTAAAAGAGAGAGAGGACTGTTAGTAAGTCCCATCTTTTTAATCAGTTCTCGACTTGATAACAGCTTCCACAATTTTAATTACACGGGGAAATACATTTGACAACTACCTTCTCTGAGAAATATGATGAATAAGAGGCCTTTTCTAGGCTAACTTCCAAAGGGGAAATACATGAACAATAGACTATTGTTGTCCAAATAAATATAATACTCGTACCAATGCCAATGAAATACAAAGTACGAGATAATTAACTACTATCCAAAACTGCTGATATATATCCTTCCAAACAAATACTCATCATAAAAGATGCCAATGCTAAATAATTTAATTTTGTAATTGTACAATATCTGCTCTTCCCAAGGTTGTAATACCAGACTGTAACACAGCTAGTTCCTCTTCACTCACCTTCTTCCACACACCACCAACAAGCAACATACCTTTCATGGGATGTTTCACTTCCTGCAACTCCGCTTCCCCGTTATGCAATAATCCTCTACGCTTTTTCTGAGCCCTTGGGTTCTCCACGGGCTCGTCAGAATGCTGAGTTTTATTCATCTTATGCTGCTTTTCATGATTCAAGGGCTCTTCATTTTCTCGAGTGGTCCGTTTAACATTTATTAATGTAGTGGTCTCTTTAACATCTAATACTGCAGTGGCAGTCTCTTTAGCATCTAATACTGCTGTGGTAGTATCCAAATAAAGGAAAGGAAGTACAGCAGTTGAACTATACGAACAAGGAACCATGCCAATTGGACATGGCGTCCAGGACTTGGCTACACTCCATGCATTATTATCACCTTGATCACTATTGTTTTTACAATGCTTTTTTGACTTAACTTTTAAATACTCAAACTTTTTAGTTGCATTTTTTATTGCATTCTCATGTTCTGAAGAGGCGGTTTCATGACTAGAGAGAGCTACTTCTTCTGTGGACCAACTCAGTGAGCCTAGAAGGAAAAGCTTCTTCAGCTTATCTTTTACAGTGTCATCTCCTACCATATCAACTAATACAAGTGCCGAGTTCATGAAATTCTTTTCACCAAAAATAGTTAAGCTCAGACATTTCTCAAGCAGCTTTGAAAGGGAGAATACGGGTACCGAGTTTTTGTCCGAGGAGGGAAGTGCAGCCTCACTGACAATGCTCATTTTCCCAGACTCTTGAAATACCTTCAGAGTTGTTATGAGCCACAAGAGGAGGGAGCTCAAATTACACGTTAGTGGCCCCTCACATCGAGACTTGGTTTTCTCATTGTGGCTGCTTACAACTACAAAATGAGAGACCCAATGTAAATTACATGAAAATAAATAAAGTTAGAGTCAAGATTGTATTCAACCTACAAAAATTGTTGGATCAGCTTCAGACAACAAGTTCAACCATTGCTCTTAATCTATTTTATTGGCCACGTGATTACATTCCAAAGCAAATCCGACAACAGCTAGAACTCAAAGCTGATCCGCAAGTTTTTGAGGTTAAACTCACTAATTCCCTATTGAGCTGAAGCTCACCCAAGCTTTGCCAGAAGAATAGAAAAACTCTTTAGTAGGCCTGGTTTTTTATGAACTGAATATTTTGTAATGAAGTGCAGACATATCACTACTAGTTAAATTGGAATCCGGTCTGAAGTATGATTACAGAATTGCAAAAAAATCACCAGCAAAATAAAAAAAGGAACAAAAAAGAATTGCATTTTAAATTGTGCATTTCAGATCAACATTGTCAGTTCCAAGTAGCTAATGATTTGCAATAAGTAAATATATGGTGCTAGAGGCAACCTACACTAGAATATGTTGCATTATTCAACATAGAAAATAAAGAACATTGGAAATTGTATGTATACTAGCTAAATGGCAAGGTTCACAAGAGTTTGCTACTGGAACTTCAGAGGAAAGATGGTACCTTTCAAACTTTGCTGGGCCTCAATCATTGCAATGACGGCTTTAAGCATGCTCAATACTAATCTTGGCTCCTTGTTTGAGAGCTTAGTAATGATTGTTTTCATATCATTAAATGAGATAAAGAGGGGTTTCAACCCATCTCTATCATAATTCACCAACTGCTCATCAGCTGAGGTAGAGAAGTCGGGATCATCCATTTTGAAAAACTCCAGCAACACGGAAACAACTTCCGATGGATATGCTAAGTAGAGTTTACATATAGCTTTTGCTGCCTTCGAGATCAGCTTATCAAAACCTGCATCGGGATTTGTTAATATTAGTTACCACGGTGAATATAGGTCTTATCATGTAGACCCCTTTCAATTTTAAGCACATATGAGATTTGATTATTCGCACACAAGGTTTCCTTTTAGAATTGCCATGTGCGGCTAGAACCCCTACTTTCCTAACAGGTTCGACTTGGTCACATCCAATACTAACCAGTACCACACTAGATTGGGTTCAATTTAACATTCAGGGAGTAAAAAATATTAACTGATAGCAGCAAACATAAGATGGCAGAGTCAACAACAACAACAGAGCCTTTTGTCTCAAACAAGTTGGGGTAGGCTAGAAATGGAGCCCATGTTGGGTTCCATTTCCTTAAGATTGGCTGAATTTTTAAGTTAGCTCGCCAAACCTATCACAACCCTCCTCCTTTTCGGACTTGGGACCGGCTATGTAAAACATAGACGGAGTTATAAGGTGGCAGAGTCAATGCAGTAAAATTTATAATAGATAAGACTAACTCAATCTTGAAGCAGATTGTGATTTTCCAACTATCTGTTGAGAAAGCTTGTTGCATCCAAGAAGAACAGGCCTCCTTACACCTAAAAGGGTCGAAACTTTTTTAAAAATAATTTTATACTTTGATACAAGTATCAAAAGAAGATAATTTTACTTAGGGGGTGCAACAAAAAAAGCCAGATCGGTGATATTTTATCTCGACAAGTACAGTTTTAGGTTAATGCCAGGTTATATTTTTGCAATGAAAGCGTTTTGTCCAAACAAGTTGGGGTAGGCTAGAAATTTAGCCCATATTGGATTTCATTTCCATAAGATTGGCTGAATTTTTACGTTGGCTCGCCAAGCCTACCACAACCCTCCTTTCCGAGATTGGGACCGGCTATGTAGAACATAGGCGGAGTTGCACAAATTAACCACCATAGATGAGAAAATGGGATATGTATATAACTATATAAATAAATTATTTTCGATGCGCCGACAACTATTTCATCAGGCCAAGTTGCGGCTATTTTGTGTTTTGCTTGAACTGGCGTTTCGGTTGCTTATGTTTTCTCAGAGTAAGGGTGAGCATGCGCACAAATTTATAACTATCCAATATCATGTCTGATTTGGGATTTCAGTGGTTTTGCTCAAGTCAACTCTTATTTGCAAAACTAGTGAAGCAGTAGAATCTCACAAAAAACAGGAAAGAAGCCAAGCCCTACCTAGTGTAGTGGTGAGGCACTCCATGGGGGAGGTCTGGAGTTCAAGCCCCAAGCCCCGCTAGGAACTACTTTTTTTTTTTTGGGGGGGGGGGGGGGGGGGGGGTCAAGTGTATTGTAAGCCTACGGACAATGAATAAAAAAAAAGGAAAGACGAAAAACTTATAGAAGTCACACAAAATTTATCGCTTTTTAACTGAACCACTGACAATATGTACGATGAAAAATTCACTTCTACCTTATATCCACAGTCATACTTAGAAAAAAAAGGTAGTATGATTGTGGAAGGAAACATGCCACTTACTTTTCACTTTGGTCTTCTTTAGGGTTTGCTTTGTTTCAGCAGTCTTAATATAATACAACAGTGCACGAACTTTCGACCTTATTTCCACAAAAACATCAGATATTGCATTCTTCTGGGGCTCCCAGTAATTAGCCTTCAACCAATCAATAGCCTGAAATACATGCAAGCAATGATATTAGAACACAAGGTGTCTTTTACCAGTCAACAGCGATGCTGTGCCAATCAGCATATAATTAACTTCAAGTTTTACTAAATAAAAAAAATATTGTTATGTGTATTTTTTTTATAAAAAAAAAGAAAGAAAAGAACGTTCCTGTATCTCAAAACTAACATGGCCTTAAATTTCAAGAGGGTCACAAAAATGAGTTAATGCCCTAACACCTGTATCTGGGTATCTGTTCTTTTAATAAAGCCTGTGTTGAGTTAAAGTGGACCCAAGCAATTAATACAAATAGCGTTAGATGCAAATGAATGTAATCACAAAAGAACTGTAACACGAACCTTGACACTGGCTGACCGCACAAGCCGCAGCGAAGGAAGATCTCTGTGAGAACTTTCTACAACAAAATACACACACAAGCTGAGTTCAACTATAAGCTATAAGAATAAGCAAACAATCTATCTAATAATAGCATGAGAAAGGATGATTGATACAATTATCGAACTGTACTAAATAGTAATACTAACCATGACGGATATCAACAAGTACTCTTGGTATACCAACATCCTCGGCTAGTTCAGAAATTGAGCGGCCTGTTTTCTTATGTGCATTCTCCATAAACCCATTGACAAGCCTGATAAAATGGAAGAAAAAGAGTAAGAAAACAGAATGTACTTTGTGACAATAAGGTTGACGTGATTTAGGCATGGTGGGGTTTGGTAGATCATTCTGACCTCATTATAGCCATGCTATAGAGCATTGCCAGCATCTCTTCGGAGATTGAGATATGATCTGCTGCGGGTCCGTTCCTGAAGAAGGGGTCTTTCTGTTGAATGAGAACAAATGCGGCGGTGACATCAATGGGAATAGGCAGACAGCCCCGACTCCGCCATGCTGAAATCTGAGCAACAAGTAGTTAATATTAATTGATTACTGGATTGGGAGAAAAGAAAAGAAACACGAGCGAGCGAATGAAATTACTGACTCGTTGGAGCGCAGCAGAAACAGATTGGGAGGAAGAAGAGAAGATGTTTTGTCTGACGAAGTTCCATTGCTCCCAGCTCGACCATGGAACCAGCTTGTACCCCGCCGACAGCTCCCTCTCACCTCTCATCTCCATCTCCATCTCCATCTCCATCTCCATCATCCAAAGATCGAGAGATCGAGAGAGAGAGAGAGACAGAGAGGAACCCTAACCAATTGGTATTGAACCCTAGTTTAAAGTTGGCAAAATTGGATACATACCCATGAAAACTTTGCTTTTTAGATATTTTTCCATCAAAACATCTAATTTAGATATTTATCCATTCATTCATTCTTTTATTAGATATTTCTCCATATTATCAATTTGACATTAAATAAATCAATTAAAATCAGATTTAATTCATAATAGACTATTTTGCCCTTCTCTCCAAATTGATCTCTTCCTCTTCATCCTAAATCTATGAAATGCTTGTGCTTTCTGAGACTACTACTAATTAATATCATAATCTTCAGATTGAGCAACTTCTGTAGAGAAAGGGGAAATATAAAATAGTGAAAAAAATTTAAATCGGAGGATTTTATAAATTTATAAATTAATGATTTTTTCATCATATTAATAAAATAGTGAAAAATTTTAAAAATATAAATTTTGATCTTAATTTTTTTAATATGAACAACATTCCTAAATCCTAACTATCTGAATCAATTGTCTACACTTTGGAATTGAAAATATGCATTTGCTAGCACATCGACTAGTTATTAACTTATTATAACATTAGCGTGTTATTAGCAAATCACTGTTCATGACACTTAAATATATCATGATATTAATTAGTAGTAGTCTCTTGAAGCGCAAGAATTTCATAGATTTAGGAAGAAGGGGAAGAGATCAATTTGGAGAGAAGGGCAAAATAGTCTATTATGAATTAAATCTGATTTTAATTGATTTATTTAAGGTCAAAATGATAATATGGGGAAATATCTAATAAAAACATGAATGAATGGGTAAATATCTAAATTAGATGTTTTGATGGGGAAATATCTAAAAGACAAAGTTTTGATGGGTATGTACCCAATTTTGCCTTTAAAGTTTAAAACCCTGGACCCCGAAGAAAAGAAAAGAAAAAAAAAAAGAAAATTGAAAGCGCGAACCGGTCTATTTCTAGCACCGTTGGATCGTTGATGGACGACGATCTGGTAATTCGTCAGAGTTGAAGGCACTGTAGTACTTGTACGGGCCCTTATCCAAACAAAATCCTCTCAAGTTTTTTTTCTAAACAATGATCGAGCGGTGATTTTTAATTCGGCGATTTTCTTTCTTATCTTGTATTTTTGTTTGTTTAGTATACATAGGAGCTGAAAATTCCGCAGAGATTAGAAGTTGTAATCTGATTCGTTGAATTAAAGATCAACATTTGATTGTTAATTATAAATTCAAGAAAATTTGTATATTATTAATAAGGATCGTTGATTATTAATCTAACGATCTAGATCAGAAGTTCTCCTCTCTGTGAACAAAAATTTTCGCAAAAGATTTCGTTTCCGAAGAGATGGATTGTAAGAATCTTATCCAGAATATCATGCCAGGTTGAATCCATATAGATATAGTGTTGTCCTTTAAATAATAAAATGCACTAGTGCCAACGTATAAGGGGCTAGAGGTGTCAACGCAACGAAACATTTCGTTTCAGAAATGAAGCGCTAAACAAAAACAAAATTTCTTTTACTTCAGAATAATTTCTGCGAAATTTCACGTGAGTTAGCCACACAATAGCCATTTGACGAATTTTTTTCTGTCTGACCCTCAAAAAATAAGAATTACATTCATGACCCTACTTTCAAACATTTGATAGTATTGGCCCTATTTTTCTGCGTTCAGCATTCAGAAGTGTTTTCTAGACGCACACGTTCAGTAATAGAGGTCACCCGAGTTTACGAAGAAAAAAATATCAAGTAGTTTTGAAATTTGCGTTCACGTATGAACGTGCGTCCAGACGTGTCGTTCACAACGTTGCCTGAACGCAGCGTTCAGACGTGAACGCAGATTTGAAATTTTGCATCATACTTAATCATTTTTGCAGTTTGTTTTTTCAGCATGAACGCATGCGTTTAGTCTGAATTATGTGCTCAATTTGATGCTGGGAAGCTTGTAGAAATTATTTGATGGTCTGCTGGTTTGTTACTACATCTTTTATATAGACTGAACACTTCTTAGGATCTTATATCAGTCAAAACTCTTCCTGGCGTTACAGCTCTTTCATAACGCCTTGGACTTTTGCATGTTTTGCCCCTGTGAAGCTGTCTTGTGGGCCAACTCTTCAGGAACCTGTTATAACGCTTTGCTCACTCGTTATAGCAGGTGGTGACTCGTTGTAACGCCTTCCTGAAGCATTACAGTAACGTATTCCAGCTCCTGCAGCTTCTCTCTACAGCGGTTGAACTTGAATAAAGAAAATAGTTACAAAATTAGGGATTTGATTAAGCCAAAAGGTGCATGAAGGCTAAAGAAAATAGTTACAAAATAATCTCTCAAATCCCACAAGGGATTTGATTAATTTAGAGTAGTTAAGCTTGAGATATTTTGAGCAAATGGAATAAAGCTTTTTTAATAGAAAGACAGCTGCTATATAGATCTAGAATCATAAGACAAGTCTTAGGAAGAAAGAAGCATTCATTCCTTATACACTGTAGCAAAATTAGGACTTGAAAAGCAACAAAATGTCCCGAACCGTCACTAACAATTTCAAATCATCACATGACGGTTTTCCTTAGAAATTTGGACAAAAATGGCTTTTGAGCTGTCACCGACAGTTTCAAACCGTCACACGACGATTCGTGGTGTTCGCCTAATCTCTAGTTCTCAAAATAACCATAACTTTTGATTCGTAGCTCCGATTGAGGTCATTTTTAAAGCGTTGGAAAGGTCGAGATGAGCTCCACACTTGTTTTCAACACATACTTGAAATTTCTAACATTTTTCTTCTCAAATTTTGCATTGAAGTCCTGATACGATCTTGAGGCCTGTTCTTGAAATATGCTTGCTCCTATTTTGCATCTTCAAGTTTGCTATAACGTCCCTACAAAAATTCTCAAACACAAAGCATGGTAAAATTCAAGTTTGTTTTGCAAATCGACAAAAATAAAGAAATTGTTTGATACAACACAACACGTAACACTTCACAGGATTGGCTCATTCCGTTAAAGAACCTGTTAAACGGGTTGGGCAACTTCCATATTTGCTCTTGGTCTTCTCTGCAGCTGACTTTTGGGTCCTCTTCTTCAGGAAACATTATAACAGAAATAGGACCTGTTATAATGGTTTGGAACCTATTGTGATAGGTCCAGGATGCATTATAATAACGCATGACTCTGTCTTTTTGGTACTTGATAGATTTTCACAGCTCCAAATCTCATGTCTTGTGAGACCTCTTGTCAGGAACTCGTTGTAATGCATGGCTGATTCGTTATGACGGATTTCAATCCGTTGTGACGGATTCTTCATGTGTAATAATAATGCATGACTCTGTCATGCTTGGTTTTGCTTGCTTCTTGTGTCATATTGCTTCTATTGACTTGTATATCATTGTAATGACCTTTCTTATAAAACATACATGTTTAGCTTGCGCTTCAACAAAACTACACTTGTGCAAAGGTTAGTACATATATTGTTTTACAAATTGTCAAATCAAGATGAGTTCAAGCCAATAAATATAAACATTAGAAAATATAATATAAGCTCGAAATGTTATATAATCACAAAAATGTTATATAAGCACCTGAAAAAAATAACCATAAGAAAAGCCAACATAAAAACCTACAATGATAATATAAACCTCATAAAATGTAATATAAGCACCAAAATATTATATAAGCACAAAAATGTTGTATATGCTCCTAAAAACATATAATTATCGGAAAACTAATATAAACAATTAAATAGTAATATAAAAACAAAAATGTTATATTGGGGGAAAATTCATAAGAATGAACAGTCAAACCTTTCAATTTATGAGCTATTTTAATTTTTAGAAAAATTAGTTAGAAGATGAAAGTGAGAATGAAAGTTGGGAGACTGTTAGTCCCTCCCTTTTTAAATTTACATAAAACTTTGTTGGTGATAATTAAAATTATATTAAATTTTGCGTGAGTCATTCAAAAATTATCTTTTAACCGATTCCTATTAAATATTAGTTTATATTCAATAGATATAAATAAAAAGTTTAATTTGTATAACCTTAATGCAAATTAAGCTAGTTCAAATTGAAAAAAAAGAAATTATATTTGCAAGCGAGCAATTATTTGGTTTCATTGGATTAAAAAAAATATTTAACAAACTTCAATAGTTTCGGAGAGTGCAAAAACTAACTTTTTTAAATATTATTAATATTTAAAATTAAGCATTTAGAAAAAAACGTGGAATTCAGAGACACTCCGGACGCATGTGGCATATACGTTCCTAAAGTCTAGATTTCTCTTTGAAATTTAAAGAAAACAATTAATAAATTTTAGAACGGCAAATGACACATGCGGCTCTATAGCTTAGGCAAGCAACTAGGAGCTACTATCCTAAAATATTGTTTCCAGCATTAAATGTTACATCTATCTCCAACATTAAATGAATGGATACAAATATGTAATGTTGGAGAATAATTGTCTTGCCACTTGCGATTCTAGAATTTATGTTAATTTAAAAGAAGGTCGGATAAATTTGAAATTTTGTTTTGTATTTTTGTAACGTTTAATTTGGATGTTAATAAATATTATTTAGAAATGAAAATGTTTCGTCGATCTCAAATTCGATACCGTCATCGATACCCACTGTACACATCCAGTTGAGTTCCGACGAAAATTTATTTTACTTATGATGCATATTATTTTCGTTATTATGCATGTTGTTTTTTGTTATTGTGCATCTAATAACATACATAACAGTCAAATACTTATGATTTATATGCTAAGTTCATTATGTTATTTTGTTATACTTATGATTTATTATGTTTTCGTTATTATGCATGATGTTTTTGTTATTATGCATGTTATTTATATTATTTTGCATGTTATTTACTTGCATAATAACAAAAAATAACATGCATAATAACAAAAACAACATGCATAATAACTAGAACAATTTTTCAAAATAAATGCAACTGGATTCGTAGTGATTCGCGTCGGTGAGCGTAGCGACATTCATTTTCAGTGGAGCGCCCGATCAATTATATGCATAATACAAAAAAACAATATGCATCATAAAAAACAACAACATGCAAACTGAATTCAACTGAACATGTTCTGTTGATATCGATGAAGATATTAATGAAAGTATAGATATATCAGCTCTCAATTAGAAAAACCACGGTGCAAGGATTTCAAATTTGCAATGTTGAGTTGAGCAGAGGCGCTTAGGATTTGGAATTCACATTTATTTTGTATTCGATTAAATTTGTACGGTATTCGATTAAATTTGTACGATAGAGATTGATTGATTAGTGGTGATTAGGATTGAGATGTTGAATGATGTATTTTTTTGGTCTATTCTCTATTTCTCTCTCCTCTCTTCTCCGTCCCAAACCCTAATCGCCTCTTGAGCCTCGTCGAGTGAAACGAAGGGAAACCCTTACTGTCTTCTCTCTCTCTCTCTCTCTCTATTGCTTCCCTCAAATTCAATCGCCTATTCTATTTGTTTCTCTCTTCCTTTTCTTTATCTCCGTCGAGAAATAAACCTGGGAATGGCCAAACGCGAGCTCTCTAACACTCTCAGGAACCTCAAGGTAACATCTTATCCTCTCTTCTTTCTTTTTCCATTTTATTACTAACAATTAATCAAGTCAAGAACCTCAAGATACTCGTGCAATTTGCAATACCAGTCTCATTGTGCTTTTCTGTTTCTTTTTGCAGTTCATGCAAAGAGGAGCTGCTGCTAAAAAATCAGACAAATCAAAACAAGGAGAAGATCCAGAAAATGAGATAGAAAAGGAGAAGATTGAGAAAACCAATTCAAATGCGCCTCTTGGGGATTCTTCTGTACCTTCAAGAAAGTGGTCAGTTCTCTTGGCATCAAACCCTACAATATCTCAACATACCACTACTTGTTGCCGCTTTTCTTTGATGTCTCACACATTGAGATTCATTTGAGTCTTACATTGTTGAGCTGAGGTCACTCACTTGATTGACTGGCATAAAATTGAACTAAAAAAGGTCTATATCTGTGGAAAATTATGAGGGCTTAAGCTGGGGTTAATTTGGCAAATTGGTAACCTGAAAACTAAAATGGTATGGAAATTTGAACCTGCCAAAAATTATTTTTCCTGTGTTTATTTTATTTTATAGTATGGTGATAATGGAAGGGAACCCACATCCAGGAGCAATAAAAGGCAGAATGTCTTTTGGGAGCTTCAATCCCTCCATCGATGTAAGCTTTGCCTTCCATTTTGTTGAGGGCTTATTTCTATTTTGAAACGATGAATGAGAAAAAAGGCTTATGCATTTTAGGGTGATATTCTTTTAAGAAAAGTTCATTTCTTTTGTAGAAATTAAATGAAGCAGCATTAAGCAGTCACGAAATGGGATCATCTCCTCCAAGTTCTGTGAGGTTATTTATTGTACTTCTCTAAATTGTAGTCCCATTTGTGTTGCTAATTAGAGCCTGAAGGAATGAATATAGGAGCTTTTGGCTCTTGTAGGACAACAAATATGCGGGGAGAATGGATAAAGATAGAAAGATGATTTTGCTGCTTTTACAAAGTACAATATCAGTGCGCATTACCTTATGTGTTGTACGATAGGACTTGGGTGGTACTCTGTTATAATTGTACAATCAGTTGGAGTCTTGGAGATGTTTTTTTCAGGTTATCTTTGGTTTCATACAGTGACACTCATTTATGAGTTTCATGCCAACTAAGTACTTCATGGTCTTGTTTAGTGTACCAGTCGGGGTACAAGCCTACTGATAGAGCTATTATTGTGCCGTCTTTCAGTATAATTTTATCATTTTCTAGGTGCTACTACTTCTACTTGACTTGATATCAAATTGAATATAATGTAAATGCAGAGTAGACAGGTCAGGGAGCAGCAGTCCTGAAACTGAACCCGACTTGGATCTGAAAAGGAAAAGGCCTGCATCAGAAACTGAAAATCCATCTCCAAGTAAACTGCAAAAGAACGAAGATGGAGATACAGACGCACAATCTTCTGCATCGAACAAACATAGTGGAAACAAGAACAGAGGGTTTAATAAACCTTTGAAGCGTGACAAGTTGGATTGGAACGTCCTCAGGCCACCTCGTAAACCATAGTTATAGCATAGTTATAACTTACAAATCATGTAGCACAGTTTGTGGTCTGATGAGAAGAGATATTGGGCTTTCGCTGGACAAAGAGACACTATCTGACAGCTGGAGCTGATATATCAGTTTTGGGCCCCTGAGGTTGGGCTGTGATGGAACTCTCTCTCTTTTCACTCTGATTATTATTTGTGTGTGTGTGTGTGTGTGTGTGGTTGGGGAAGGGGTGGGAGCTTGAAGTAGTTTTATTATTTATTTTGCTTGCCTTTTGTTTAGTTGGGTTCTTATTCAAATTCTTTTGCTCCGACAATTTATACTTGTCATGACTTGTCAGTTGGTTGAACTTGCATATTTGGCAGAGTGAAAAGGTTGTAGAAATTTTGTTTATGCTGTTGGTTTGGTTGTAAGAGGAGCTAAATCACGAGTAATATGCAAACCAATCTTCTATGATGCATGTTGGTCAGGCAGCTTAAATGGTGACAGTGACCAGTCTTCTATGATGCATGTTGGTCAGGCAGCTTAAATGGTGACATGATGTAGTGATTAGTGGAACGCAATATCAGCTTGTGGCCTTGTGCTGTGATTAACGAGTGTTAGTTCCTTTTTGAAGTTGAAGATTTAGATCAATATTGAGGCAAAACTGTGCAGTTTTCTTTCCTAGCATTATTAATTAGGACACCAATCAGTAAAAAGAGTCTGGAGAAGTTAGAATGTGATAAAGCAATTGTCAATGGCAACACAGCTGCTAAGTCTGAAAAAAAGGTATGTATGACATTTGCTTTCGTTGAGAGTCGAACTCAAGACCTTCCGCTTACTAAACGGGTGCTCTAACCGAGCTATGAAGGCAATTGAATTCAATTTCAAATAAGATCATATTACAAGACTCTTTTGGTTTCGCGTGGAACAAAAAACGAGGCTTATATGTTCTTTGCTATCTTGTCTTATTTGTTATTTCACTCACCCTCAGATCAGATGTAACCCTAGATTGTATTGCTCCAGCCTGATCTTTAATTTAATTTATTATATTGAAGTTGATCACAAAAGAGCGACCACCTCTTTATGAGAGGTTTTGAGTTCAAAATCTGAATGGAGAATTTAAAGTTATTTAAATTTGAATAGTCTGACTCTCATTTTTATCTAAAAAAAGTTGATCACAAAAATTGAATGACAGTCAGGAATGCAGATTCAGGTGATTTTTGTGGCAGTGAATCTACATTGGACAAGTGATTAAAAAGAAATAAATGAATGATGTGCAGCTAACTTATTTGTGTAGAGGTAGTGCACATATGTAGGAACTAGGAATGTGCATATTTTTCTTGCTCCAAACTTAAATACTCTAAATCATCATAGTTAGATATCGGCATCAAGTTCAATTTCTTGATTTTAATGTCTTGTCTAAATCACTTTCAATACCTAACTATGATGATTTAGAGTATTTAAGTTTCGGATCGATCGATTGACATCAAATACACATATGTCTCTTTCTCGGATCCTAATATGATACAAAGGCACATATTTTAACCTAGCCCCTAAGTTTTTACTATTGCCTTATGCTCCTCTTGATTTGACAATTTACAAAATCATCAAAAAACTAATATTTGGCTTGTGAGTTTATATATAATGAAGGTTTGAAATGCATACAATGATGCTAGAAGAAATAACATAAACTTTGGAAAAAGAATCAAGCAAATCAGGTGAAGAAGAAACCCATCTGGAAGCTCCACTCGTCACGACAGGATAACAAGGCGTTGTGACGAGTCAAGACACGAGCACAAGAATAAGAAGTCCGAGCGACACGTTGTGGAGATGACTTCAAAAGGCGTTGGGATGAGTTCCCCACCCATCATGACGAGTTACAAAGGTGTCGTGACAGATGCCTATTACTTTTGACAAGCTGTTAAAACTCAAGAAGAATCAGGCGCAAAGCTGAACCGTCACGACGAATCTCAAAAGCGACGTGACGGGTGTTGGATCCAGAATGGACTCCGTTCCAATTCGACTATAAATCAAGATTCGAACTTTTCGAGAAGGAATTGAAACATTCAATTGAGCAATCCTTTACACTCACAAGCATTTTGAAAGCACTGGGAGCTATTCTTCCCAGCCTTCTTAATATCCACTAGCAAAATCAATTGAGGATTAAGAGTTAGGTTTTGGTTAGAGAGATTGTAATCTTTAATCATTGTTTGCTTTTGTTAAAGATCTGTGTGTGATATTGTTCTTGTTTGATTCGTGGAGGATTCTTATTGTAGACCCTTGCATAGGCTCTAGTAAAGTATTGCAAGGAATTTTGGCTTTTTGAATAAGTCTTGTGTAAACACCTTTGGTATAGTGTTATTCAATCCTGAGGTGTTACCGAATGTCTCGTCGATGTAGGCATTGACGAATCATGTTATATCGTGTGTCAATTTCTCTTACTTTGTCTTTTACTTCTTACTTACTTTAGAATTGTTATTCTTGCTATTTCTTGTGAATTAAATTGTTAGAAATTGCTAGTTATAAAATTTTGGTTATTTTGTCTATCTGCCCACTTTCGAACTATAATTCTAATTCTAGGCTTAGTTTTTACAAAGTGATATCAGAGTAGGTCAAAATTCTAGCAATTTGTGATTCTTGAGAATAGAAATATGAGTCTAGAGAAACAATTGATTGAACCCCCAACACGAGTAAAATTGTGTTAACTTTGAACATTGAAAAAAGATAATGAAGGAATACTTGAAAAGCAATGAAGTCTTGTATACAATTGGAAAGGATACTTTTAGTATCAATAAGGTTCCAAAATTAGTAAAAGAGATAATGTGTATGTCATTCATTATATCTTAAACTTTGTGGATGAATTCTCGAGTGAGAAACTTATTGATGCAAATTATGTTCATGATACGTTTAAGATTCTTGAGAAACATTTGAAAAGGAAAATGATACTAATTCTTCAAATTCAAGTGTTATTTTGTGTGGCAACATGAAGAAGGAAACTACAACACAATCTCAAGGAGAAGGAATTACAAATGGCATTAAGAAGAACAAGAAAGAGAAGGAAAAACTCAAAATAAATGAAGCTCTACAAATCATGAAGGTGGGAAGATTCAAGAGGATACATGTCTAGAAAGTAATAAAGACATCATCACCAAGGAAATCAATACCTCTTCCTCTTCTTCAAATAAGTTGAAATAGGTATACTAAACTCGTAATAAGATTCCTAAGCCATCTCCCATGGATAGTAAATTCTTCTATGATAATCAAATTATCTATATTGAATTTGAACTTCGAGTTTTGTATGATAAAGTAAATATGTGTTTGTACACAAATGATGTTTTAATTAATGAACTTTTGACAAAAGTTACCTTTTAGAAATGATTACAATAGTCAAATACTTTAGAATGACAATAATCCATCATTATAAAAGAAAGAGACAAATATCAAATGAGTAAAGAACGAGAAAGAAAAGAAAAGAATAAAATGAGAATTTTGATGAATTTCTTCTCAAATATCTTCAAGCAGGCCTTCAAATCAATCTCTTTATAGACTATTCTCTCTAAGTTCTAAGACTTCTTAAATTCCAAAAATTCAATTCAAAAAATGCATGTCTGATGTCAGGATTGCAGACGCAATCATGAGATTGTGGACGGAATTTAACCTATTCTCTTGAGTTTTTTACTAAGTCCTCATAGTGATCGATTCTTCTACAATTATAGTCGTAATTATAAGGATTGCGTTCGCCACTTTCCATAATTTTGTGATTTGGCAAAGTCCTCTGAACCGAGGTTTGCGGCCGCAATTTTGGTCGAGTTTTGATCACTCTTGCTGCTCCAAGTGCAAAGCTCCAATCTCGCTTCCGATTGTCTTGTTTTCTTATTTCTAGCATTTAAAACATAAAACATGAAGTAACTCAAACTTTTGACAAAAACTAAAGTAATTACAACTAATTTATATTAAATTTGATCAATTTCCGCAAAAGAAATCCTAACTTTTGTATATATAAAATAAAGGGAGTGGCGAACTGTACTCCAACTCTTGTACCTCGTATGAGTACCTCAACTAACTTTCTAAAAAGAGAAAGTCAAATAGTCAAACGCTTTCTAAAAATGGAAAGTCAAACAGTCAAAGCGAATAAAAAATAGAAAGTTAGACTGCGGGCATTATTCTGAATGTTTCCGCCCAACACACTATTAAAAATGTTTTTCATATAATGCATAGGTGTTCATACTAAATAAAACATGTGTTCAGACTAAATAAAACAAGTGTTCAAACTAGTTGAAAGAGGTGTTCATATTAACTTTTTAAAGTTTTTTTGCACTGTTTCATGTTTGTTTTGCACAGAATGCAAGTGGTGCAGACTAAATAAATAAGTGTTCAGACTAAATATAACATGTGTTTCATACTAGCTGTTTCAAATATATTTTTGCATTGTTTCAAGCATTTTTTTGAGAAAATTTGAGCAAAAAAGGTGCAGACAAATGTGATTTGCAGGCTTTAGAAGTGTTTTTCGGGGTCAAAACAACATTGTTACGGGGTTACACCCCGGTAAAATGTGTGCGTCGTGCTGTTTCTGAAAAGTGCTAATACGCACGAATTAGAGTTTCGAGTCAATAGTTACGTCCATTCGAAGATCAAACGTTATTTTGTGCTCATACTAACTAATGATATGGTCATATTAGTTCAAACTAAATAAAACAGGTGTTCATACTAAATAAAACAGACGTTCAGACAAATAAAACATGTGTACAAACTAAATAAAACAGGTGTTCAGACTAATTATTTCAGGTCAGTTTTTGCACTGCTTTCAAGACGTAGGATGGACTTTTCGAATGGGTTGTTATGCCCTTCAGATTGTCAAATGCATTAAGCTCTTTCATGAGAGTTATGAATCAGGTACTTCGCCTTTTTCTCAACAAATTTGTGGTGGTTTATTTCGATGATATTCTCACCTACAACCGAACCAAAATCGATCATCTCCACCATTTGCGAGAAGTATTTGAAACTCTCAGAACAAACCAACTTTTTGCCACCCAAAAAAGTGTTCGTGGATGGTTTCGTCCCTTGTGTTTTTGGGTTTCATCATCTCAGGTCAAGGCATTAATCTCGACGAAAACAAAATCTAAGTGATCCAAAGCTAGCCCTGTTCGACTACTATGTAGTTCATTCGTTATTAGGTCTTGCTGGTTTCTACCGAAGGTTCAAAGGCTACAGTTCAATCACTACACTGATCACTGATTTGCTCAAAGGAAAGTACTTTTCTTGGACTGAGTAGGCTCACAAGGCATTCGAGCAACTCAAAATCTTGCTCACGAATACCCAGTGCCGTCCCTACCAAATTTTGACAAGGTATTTGAGGTCGAATGTGACGCCTCGTTCATTGGAATTGGAGCTGGTTTATCTCAGGAGAGGAAATCAATAGCGTATTTCAGTGAAAAGTTAGGAGGATCACGTACAAACTACTTGGTTTATGATGTTGAGCTCTATGTCATTGTTTAATCTTTGCAACATTGGCGATATTATCTCCTCTCGAAAGAGTTCCTACTCTTTACTGACCACCAAGCCTTGAAGTTTTAGCAGAATAAGAACAAACTAAGCACTCGACATGCTAAATGGTTCATAATGCTGCAAGAATACACTTTCACTATTGTTCACAAGTCTGGTGCAAGCAACAAGACAACATATGTCTTAAGTCGTCGGGTCAACTTGATTTCGGCAATGAAGAATGTGGTTCTCGAATTCGAAGAACTTCTTCAAGAGCTACGAGAAGATGCTAAATTTGGACCCATAGTCGAAGGCGTGGAGTCGAAAACCCGACACCGACTATCTTCTCCAAGATGGTTACATTTTCTTTGAGAACTTACTCTGCATCCAGAACACATCCCTTCGATTCTCAATGATTCAAGAGATCCACAAACAAGGTCATTTTGGTGTCGAGAAAACACTTCATCTGATTCGAGAAAGATTCTTTTGGACGAACATGTCTAAAGACATCAAGTTGTTTGTGAAGCAAAGAAAGAGAGTGAGAGGTACCAACTCTTCTAATGCGGGGTCAAGCACATTTTAGAGGGGGTCTGCCTTCCACTCTACCTTATAAACCGATTGAAATGAGAGTCATCAAGTTCCCGTTGAGGAACAAAAGCGCGGCTTAATTAAGTAGGTTCTGAATGAACTAGTTTAGGAGCTGCTAACTCTGTCCCCATTTCCTGAAATCATTTCCAAATGGATTTTTTCTATGATAGAATCCGAAGAAGATATTTCATCAAAATATTGATTTCCTATTTCAATATATTTTGAAACCTACTAATTCCCTGTGCACCCGTGTGACTTACCTTTCCCTACTATAACAAACCTTGACATGTTGACCGATCGATCCCTAGTGACTAGTCCTTGCTGACTTCTGCATACACAGAAATCATTGAAACCAGACGCCTATTATACAATGCCTGTCTTTCTAACTGTGCTATACTGTGCTTACTTTGTCTATTAAACCGGTTCGAACTACTTTACTCAACGTTCCAGCACAAGCCTATTCTTGCTATTCCTATATTGTTGAAATCGCACAACCCCTTCGTTAACTTCTCAACGAAAGCATATCTTGGCTAATCTGGTGCAACGCGTTCTACTATTTCGAATGCATAAACCGGAACCGGTGCTTGTTTTGCCTATACTATATGCCTATCGGAAATCAGCTCTTCCTTGCCAACGACGACTTCTATACCAGAGGCCTATCCATGAATGTCTAGAAGCTATTCCTAGGCCATACACATAAACCTATACTGGCTATTCCCATGCTTTACTCACCTACGAAAAAGAAAAGAAGGCATCCTGTGACACCTATTAATTACCTGTGTATACATAGTATAACCCGAGTTGCCTCTCCTATGAAACTACTTCAATACCATACACCTATACCGGCAGAAACCTGTGCTAGCGATGCCAAGTTTGTCAGGTTGCCAAAGGAACCGACACCAATCAAGGACGATATCCACCTTTGCCTATTTCGACTGTACCATGGCGAGACATCTCGATGGATTTTGTTGTAGGTTTAACAACAATCCGAAAGAAGAATGATAACATTTTTGTTGTGGTAGATCGATTCAGTAAGATGGCTATCTTCGTAGCCTGTAAGACAAACATCTATGTTTGCAAGGTTGCCTAGCTCTTCTTTACCGAGGTCGTTCGACATCATGGGTTGCCGAGTATCATTGTTTCTGACCGAGATGTGAAGTTCATGAGTTCATTCTGAAAGGAAGTGTGGTATAGACTTGGAATCAAGTTAAAGTTTAGCACAACTTGCCATCCTCAGACTGATGGATAAACCGAAGTAGTCAACCGAAGCTTTGCTAACATGTTGCGAGCACAAGTGACTTCATTTGGGACGTGTGACACTCTCTTGCCAAAGATCGAGTTTGAGTACAACTGTTTGGTCAACTGTTCCACTTGATCTGCTTCTTTTTATGTAGTGTATGGGTACATTTTCTGAGGACCTCTCGACTTGTTACTAATCAAAGGCTCGTGCAAAATCCTAAAGGATATGGCAACACATGTTCGCAACCTGCAAGAAATTCACAAGCAAGTACACCAGAACCTGAAGGCTACATACGAGAAGTACAAGACTCAATCAGATAAGAGATGCCGACAAGTAGACTTCAAGATTGGAGAATTTGTATGGGTCTATTTGAGCAAGGATCGCTACCTGAAGGGTGACTACAATAAGCTCACTCGTCGCAAGTTTAGACCTTATTCGATTCTCGAGAAGTTTGGTGAGAATGCCAACAAAGTGAAACTACCCGATGACATGCACATTTCGAACGTGCTCAATGTTCGACATCTTCAC
>CAXKVX010003395.1:0-35913 GCA_964058865.1 Eleocharis quinqueflora | reverse complement strand
AAAAGAAACACATCTCGTAGTAGGGTAAGGTGCTCTGTGATGCTTTATTTAATGGTTACCACCAATCAATTAAGTACATTGATCGGAAGCACTCATAAATTAAATACTCGAACATAAAACACTTAGAGTGGTATTTATGCTTCTTCGTTGTGTTTTAATGAATGGTTACAACACTTAAATGAAGTACTCAGAGATGAAACTCTTCTCGTGGAAAGATATGATGCGTTGTGGAGTTTTCTTGAAAGGTGACCACTCATAAATGAAGTACTATGATCAGAAACACTTCTTAGTAGGATATGATGCTTTGTGATGTTTTCTTTAATGGTTACCACCCTCAAATTAAGTACTCAGATATTAAACACTTCTCGCAATAGGGTAAGATGCTTTGTGATGTTTTATTTAATGGTTATCACCCATAAATTATGTACTTTGATCGAAATCACTCATAAATTAAGTATTCGTACATGAAACACTTAGATATGAATCTATGCTTCTTCGTTGTGTAAAAATGAATGGTTACAACACTTAAAAGAAGTACTCGGAGAAGCAAATCTTCTCGTGGTAAGATACGATGCGTTGTGGAGTTTTCTTGAAACCTGACCACTCATAAATGAAGTACTGCGATCAGAAACACTTCTTAGTAGGATATGATGCTTTCTGATGTTTTCTTTAATGGTTACCACCCACAAATGAAGTACTCAGATATTAAACAATTCTCGCAATAGGGTAAGATGCTTTGTGATGTTTTTTTTAATGGTTATGAACCATAACTTAAGTACTTTGATCGAAATCACTCACAAATTAAGTATTCGTAAATGAAACACTTAGATATGTATCTATGCTTCTTCGTTTTGTTTTAATGAATGGTTACAACAATTAAATGAAGTACTCGGAGAAGAAACTCTTCTTTTGTTAATATATGATGCTTTCTAGAGTGTTCTTGAAAGGTTACCAGTCACAAATGAAGTAGTATTATCAAAAGCACTTCTTAGTAGCATATGATGCTTTGTGATGTTTTCTTTAATGGTTACCAACCTCAAATGAAGTACTCAGATATTAAACACTTCTCGCAATAGGGTAAGATGTTTTGTGATGTTTTATTTAATTGTTATCACCCATAAATTAAGTACTTTGATCGAAAAAACTCATAAATTAAGTACTCGGACATGAAACACTTAGATATGTATCTATGCTTCTTCGTTGTGTTTTAATGAATGGTTGCAACACTAAAAAGAAGTACTCGAAGAAGCAACTCTTCTCGTGGTAATATATGATGCTTTGTAGAGTGCTCTTGAAATGTTACCACTCACAAATGAAGTACTATGATCAGAAACACTTCTTAGTAGCATATGATGCTTTGTGGTGTTTTCTTTAAAGGTTACCATACATAAATGAAGTACTGAGAAATAAACACATCTCGTAGTAGGGTAAGGTGCTCTGTGATGTTTTATTTAATGCTTACCACCAATCAATTAAGTACTCGAACATAAAACACTTACAGTGGTATTTATGCTTTTTCGTTGTGTTTTAATGAATGGTTACAACACTTAAATGAAGTACTCAGAGAACAAACTCTTCTCGTTGAAAGATATGATGTGTTGTGGAGTTTTCTTGAAAGGTGACCACTCATAAATGAAGTACTATGATCAGAAACACTTCTTAGTAGGATATGATGCTTTGTGATGTTTTCTTTAACGATTACCACCCTCAAATGAAGTACTCAGATATTAAACACTTCTCGCAATAGGGTAAGATGCTTTGTGATGTTTTATTTAATGGTTATCACCCATAAAGTAAGTACTTTGATCGAAATCACTCATAAATTAAGTACTCGAACAAGAAACACTTAGAGTGGTATCTATGCTTCTTTGTTGTGTTTTAATGAATGGTTACAACACTTAAATGAAGTACTCGGAGAATAAACTCTTCTCGTGGTAAGATATGATGTCTTGTGGAGTTTTCTAGAATGGTTACCACTCATAAATGAAGTACTATGATCAGAAACACTTCTTAGTAGCATATGATGCTTTGTGGTGTTTTCTTTAATGGTTACCACCCATAAATGAAATACTCAGATAATGAACACTTCTCGCAATAGGGTAAGATGATTTGTGATATTTTATTTAATGGTTATTACCCATAAATTAAGTTCTTTGATCGGAATCACTCATATATTAAGTACTCGGACATGAAGCACTTATAGTGGTACTCGATGCTTCTTCGTGTGTTTTAGTGAATGGTTACAACAGTTAAATGAAGTACTCGGAGAAGAAACTATTCTCGTGGTAATATATGATGCTTGGTAGAGTGTTCTTGAAATGTTACAACTCACATAGGAAGTACTATGATCAGAAACACTTCTTAGTAGGATATGATGCATTGTGGTGTTTTCTTTAATGGTTACCACCCTTGAATGAATTTCTAAGATAAGAAACACTTCTTGTAGTAATGTAACATGCTTTGTGATGTTTTATTTAATGGTTACCACACATCAATTAAGTACAATGATCGGAATCACTAATAAATTAAGTACTCGAACAAGAAACACTTAGAGTGGTATTTATGCTTCTTCGTTGTGTTTTAATGAATGGTTACAACACTTAAATGAAGTACTCAGAGATGAAACTCTTCTCGTGGAAAGATATGATGCGTTGTGGAGTTTTCTTGAAAGGTGACCACTCATAAATGAAGTACTATGATCAGAAACACTTCTTAGTAGGATATGATGCTTTGTGATGTTTTCTTTAATGGTTACCACCCTCAAATTAAGTACTCAGATATTAAACACTTCTCGCAATAGGGTAAGATGCTTTGTGATGTTTTATTTAATGGTTATCACCCATAAATTATGTACTTTGATCGAAATCACTCATAAATTAAGTACTCGAACATGAAACACTAAGATAGGTATCTATGCTTCTTCGTTGTGTTTTAAAGAATGGTTGCAACACTTAAAAGAAGTACTCGGAGAAGAAACTCTTCTCGTGGTAATATATAATGCTTTGTAGAGTGTTCTTGAAATGTTACCAATCACATATGAAGTACTATGATCAGAAACACTTCTTAGTAGGATATGATGCATTGTGGTGTTTACTTTAGTGGTTACCATCCATAAATGAAGTTCTCAGATGAGAAACACTTCTCGTAGTAGCGTAAGATGCTTTGTGATGTTCTATTTAATGGTTACCACCCATAAATTAAGTACTTTGATAGGAATCAGTCATAAATTAAGTACTCGCACAAGAAAACTTAGAGTGGTATCTATGCTTGTTTGTTGTGTTTTAATGAATGGTTACAATACTTAAATGAAATACTCAGAGAAGAAACTCTTTTCGAGGTAATATATGATGCTTTGTAGAGTGTTCTTGAAATGTTACCACTCACATATGAAGTACTATGATCAGAAACACTTCTTAGTAGCATATGATGATTTGTGATGTTTTCTTTAATGGTTACCACCCTCAAATTAAGTACTCAGATATTAAACACTTCTCGCAATAGGGTAAGATGCTTTGTGATGTTTTATTTAATGGTTATCACCCATAAATTATGTACTTTGATCGAAATCACTCATAAATTAAGTACTCGAACATGAAACACTAAGATAGGTATCTATGCTTCTTCGTTGTGTTTTAATGAATGGTTACAACACTTAAAAGAAGTACTCGGAGAAGCAAATCTTCTCGTGGTAAGATATGATGCGTTGTGGAGTTTTCTTGAAAGGTGACCACTCATAAATGAAGTACTGCGATCAGAAACACTTCTTAGTGGGATATGATGCTTTCTGATGTTTTCTTTAATGGTTACCACCCACAAATGAAGTACTCAGATATTAAACAATTCTCGCAATAGGGTAAGATGATTTGTGATGTTTTTTTTAATGGTTATGAACCATAAATTAAGTACTTTGATCGAAATCACTCACAAATTAAGTATTCGTAAATGAAACACTTAGATAGGTATCCATGCTTCTTCGTTGTGTTTTAATGAATGGTTACAACACTCAAATGAAGTACTTGGAGAAAAAACTCTTCTCGTGGTAATATATGATGCTTTGTAGAGTGTTCTTGAAATGTTACCACTCACAAATGAAGTACTATGATCAGAAACCCTTCTTAGTAGCATATGATGCTTTGTGGTGTTTTCTTTAAAGGTTACCACCCATAAATGAAGTACTCAGATAAGAAGCACTTCTCGTAGTAGGGTAAGATGCTTTGTGATGTTTTATTTAATGGTTACCACCCATCAATTAAGTACATTGATCGGAACCACTCATAAATTAAGTACTCGGACATAAAACACTTAGAGTGGTATTTATGCTTCTTCGTTGTGTTTTAATGAATGGTTACAACACTTAAATGAAGTACTCGGAGAAGAAACTCTTCTCGTGGTAAGATATGATGTCTTGTGGAGTTTTCTAGAAAGGTTACCACTAATAAATGAAGTACAATGATCAGAAACTCTTCTTAGTAGGATATGATGCTTTGTGGTGTTTTATTTAATGGTTATCACCCATGAATGAAGTACTCATATAAGAAACACTTTTCTCAGCACGGTACGATGCTTTGTGGTGTTTCATAAATGGTTACCACCCATAAATGAAGTACACTGATTAGAATCACTCATAAATTACATATATGATGCACTTATAGTGGTACTCGATTCTTCTTCGTGTGTTTTAGTGAATGGTTACAACAGTTAAATGAAGTACTCGGAGAAGAAACTCTTCCTGTGGTAATATATGATGCTTTGTAGAGTGTTCTTGAAAGGTTACCACTCATAAATGAAGTACTATGATCAGAAACACTTCTTAGTAGGATATGATGATTTGTGGTGTTTTTTTTAATGATTACCACCCATAAATGAAGTACACAGACCAGAATCACTCATAAATTGAGTACTAGGACGTGAAACACTTAGAGTGGTATTTATGCTTCTTCATTGTGTTTTAATGAATGGTTATAACACTTAAATACTCTTCTCGTGGTAAGATATGATGCGTTGTGGAATTTTCTTGAAAGGTGACCACTCATAAATGAAGTACTATGATCAGAAACACTTCTTAGTAGCATATGATGCTTTGTCGTGTTTTCTTTAATGGTTACCACCCATAAATGAAATACTCAGATAATGAACACTTCTCGCAATAGGGTAAGATGCTTTGTGATGTTTTCTTTAATGGTTATCACCCATAAATTAAGTACTTTGATCGAAAAAACTCATAAATTAAGTACTCGGACATGAAACACTTTGATATGTATCTATGCTTCTTCGTTGTGTTTGAATGAATGGTTGCAACACTAAAAAGAAGTACTCGAAGAAGCAACTCTTCTCGTGGTAATATATGATGCTTTGTAGAGTGCTCTTGAAATGTTACCACTCACAAATGAAGTACTATGATCAGAAACACTTCTTAGTAGCATATGATGCTTTGTGGTGTTTTCTTTAAAGGTTACCATACATAAATGAAGTACTGAGAAAAGAAACACATCTCGTAGTAGGGTAAGGTGCTTTGTGATGTTTTATTTAATGGTTACCACCAATCAATTAAGTACTCGAACATAAAACACTTAGAGTGGTATTTATGCTTCTTCGTTGTGTTTTAATGAATGGTTACAACACTTAAATGAAGTACTCAGAGAAGAAACTCTTCTCGTGGAATGATATGATGCGTTGTGGAGTTTTCTTGAAAGGTGACCACTCATAAATGAAGTACTATGATCAGAAACACTTCTTAGTAGGATATGATGCTTTGTGATGTTTTCTTTAACGATTACCACCCTCAAATGAAGTACTCAGATATTAAACACTTCTCGCAATAGGGTAAGATGCTTTGTGATGTTTTATTTAATGGTTATCACCCATAAATTAAGTACTTTGATCGAAATCACTCATAAATTAAGTACTCGGACATTAAACACTTAGATTGGTATCTATGCTTCTTCGTTGTGTTTTAAAGAATGGTTGCAACACTTAAAAAAGTACTCGGAGAAGAAACTCTTCTCGTGGTAATATATAATGCTTTGTAGAGTGTTCTTGAAATGTTACCACTCACATATGAAGTACTATGATCAGAAACACTTCTTAGTAGGATATGATGCATTGTGGTGTTTACTTTAATGGTTACCATCCATAAATGAAGTTCTCAGATGAGAAACTCTTCTCGTAGTAGCGTAAGATGCTTTGTGATGTTCTATTTAATGGTTACCACCCATAAATTAAGTACTTTGATAGGAATCAGTCATAAATTAAGTACTCGAACAAGAAACACTTAGAGTGGTATCTATGCTTCTTTGTTGTGTTTTAATGAATGGTTACAGTACTTAAATGAAATACTCAGAGAAGAAACTCTTTTCGAGGTAAGATGTGATGCATTGTGGAGTTTTCTCGAAAGGTTACCAATCGTTAATGTAGTACTCTGATCAGAAACTCTTCTTAGTAAGATATGATGATTTGTGGAGTTTTCTTTAATGGTTACCACCCATGAATGAAGTACTCAGATAAGAAACACTTCTCCCCGTAGGGTACGATGTTTGTGGTAATTTCATTAATGGGTACCACCCATAAATGAAGTACACTGATCAAAATCACTCATAAATTAAGTACTCGTACATGAAGCACATAGAGTGGTACTCGATGCTTCTTTGTGTGTTTTAGTGAATAGTTGCAACATTTAAATGAAGTACCCGGAGAAGAAACTCTTCTTGTGCTAATATATGATGCTTTGTAGAGTGTTCTTGAAAGGTTACCACTCACAATTGAAGTAGTACGATCAGAAACACTTCTTAGTTGCATATGATGCTTTGTGGTGTTTTTTCTTTAAAGGTTACCACCCATAAATGAAATACTCAGATAATAAACACTTGTCGCAATAGGGTAAGATGTTTTGTCATGTTTTATTTAATGGTTGTCACCCATAAATTAAGTACTTTGATCGAAATCACTCATAAATTAAGTATTCGTACATGAAACACTTAGATATGTATATATGCTTCTTCGTTGTGCTTTAATGAATGGTTACAACACTTAAAAGAAGTACTCGGAGAAGCAAATCTTCTCGTGGTAAGATATGATGCGTTGTGGAGTTTTCTTGAAAGGTGACCACTCATAAATGAAGTACTGTGATCAGAAACACTTCTTAGTAGCATATGATGCTTTCTGATGTTTTCTTTAATGGTTACCACCCACAAATGAAGTACTCAGATATTAAACAATTCTCGCAATAGGGTAAGATGCTTTGTGATGTTTTTTTCAATGGTTATGAACCATAAATTAAGTACTTTGATCGAAATCACTCACAAATTTAGTATTCGTAAATGAAACACTTAGATAGGTATCTATGCTTATTCGTTGTGTTTTAATGAATGGTTACAACAATTAAATGAAGTACTCGGAGAAGAAACTCTTCTTTTGTTAATATATGATGCTTTGTAGAGTGTTCTTGAAAGGTTACCAGTCACAAATGAAGTAGTATGATCAGAAGCACTTCTTAGTAGCATATGATGCTTTGTGGTGTTTTCTTTAATGGTTACCACCCATAAATGAAATACTCATATAATAAACACTTGTCACAATAGGGTAAGTTGCTTTGTTATGTTTTATTTAATGGTTATCACACATAAATTAAGTACTTTGATCAAAATCACTCATAAATTAAGTATTCGTACATGAAACACTAAGATATGTATCTATGCTTCTTCGTTGTGTTTTAATGAATGGTTACAACACTTAAATGAAGTACTTGGAGAAAAAACTCTTCTCGTGGTAATATATGATGCTTTGTAAAGTGTTCTTGAAATGTTACCACTCACAAATGAAGTACTATGATCAGAAACCCTTCTTAGTAGCATATGATGCTTTGTGGTGTTTTCTTTAAAGGTTACCACCCATAAATGAAGTACTCAGATAAGAAGCACTTCTCGTAGTAGGGTAAGATGCTTTGTGATGTTTTATTTAATGGTTACCACCCATAAATTAAGTACATTGATCGGAACCACTCATAAATTAAGTACTCGGACATAAAACACTTAGAGTGGTATTTATGCTTCTTCGTTGTGTTTTAATGAATGGTTACAATACTTAAATGAAATACTCAGAGAAGAAACTCTTTTCGAGGTAATATATGATGCTTTGTAGAGTGTTCTTGAAAGGTTACCAATCACAATTATAGTACTCTGATCAGAAACTCTTCTTAGTAAGATATGTTGCTTTGAGGAGTTTTCTTTAACGGTTACCACCCATGAATGAAGTACTCAGATAAGAAACACTTCTCCCAGTAGGGTACGATGTTTGTGGTATTTTCATTAATGGTTACCACCCATAAATGAAGTACACTGATCAAAATCACTCATAAATTAAGTACTCGTACATGAAGCACATAGAGTGGTACTCGATGTTTTTTTGTGTGTTTTAGTGAATAGTTGCAACATTTAAATGAAGTACTCGGAGAAGAAACTCTTCTTGTGCTAATATATGATGCTTTGTGGAGTGTTCTTGAAAGGTTACCACCCATAAATGAAATACTCATATAATAAACACTTGTCGCAATAGGGTAAGTTGCATTGTGATGTTTTATTTAATGGTTATCACACATAAATTAAGTAATTTGATCAAAATCACTCATAAATTAAGTATTCGTACATGAAACACTTAGATATGTATCTATGCTTCTTTGTTGTGTTTTAATGAATGGTTACAACACTTAAAAGAAGTACTCGGAGAAGCAAATCTTCTCGTGGTAAGATATGATGCATTGTGGAGTTTTCTTGAAAGGTGACTACTCATAAATGAAGTACTGCGATCAGAAACACTTCTTAATAGGATATGATGCTTTCTGATGTTTTCTTTAATGGTTACCACCCACAAATGAAGTACTCGGATATTAAACAATTCTCGCAATAGGGTAAGATGCTTTGTGATGTTTTTTTTAATGGTTATGAACCAAAAATTAAGTGCTTTGATCGAAATCACTCATAAATTAAGTATTCGTAAATGAAACACTTAGATAGGTATCTATGCTTCTTTGTTGTGTTTTAATGAATGGTTACAACAATTAAATGAAGTACTCGGAGAAGAAACTCTTCTTTTGTTAATATATGATGCTTTGTAGAGTGTTCTTAAAAGGTTACTAGTCATAAATAAAGTAGTATGATTAGAAGCACTTCTTAGTAGCATATGATGATTTGTGGTGTTTTCTTTAATGGTTACCACCCTTAATTGAAATACTCATATAATAAACACTTGTCGCAATAGGGTAAGTTGCATTGTGATGTTTTAATTAATGGTTATCACACATAAATTAAGTACTTTGATCAAAATCACTCATAAATTAAGTATTCGTACATGAAACACTTAGATATGTATCTATGCTTCTTCGTTGTGTTTTAATGAATGGTTACAACACTTAAATGAAGTACTCGGAGAAGAAACTCTTCTCGTGGTAAGATATGATGCGTTGTGGAGTTTTCTTGAAAGGTGACAACTCATAAATGAAGTACTATGATCAGAAACACTTCTTAGTAGGATATGATGCTTTGTGATGTTTACTTTAATGGTTACCACCCTCAAATGAAGTACTCAGATATTAAATACTTCTCACAATAGGGTAAGATGCTTTGTGATGTTTTATTTAATGGTTATCACCCATAAATTAAGTACTTTGATCAGAATCACTAATAAATTAGGTACTCGGACATGAAACACTTAGATAGGTATCTATGCTTCTTCGTTGTGTTTTAATGAATGGTTACAACACTTAAATGATGTACTCGTAGAAAAAACTCTTCTCGTGGTAATATATGATGCTTTGTAGAGTGTTCTTGAAATGTTACCACTCACTAATGAAGTACTATGATTAGAAACACTTCTTAGTAGGATATGTTGCATTGTGGTGTTTTCTTTAATGGTTACCATCCATCAATGAATTTCTCTGATAAGAAACACTTATCGTAGTAGCGTAAGATACTTTGCGATGTTCTATTTAATGGTTACCACCTATAAATTAAGTACTTTGATAGGAATCACTCATAAATTAAGTACTCGAACATGAAACACTTAGAGTGGTATCTATGCTTCTTTGTTGTGTTTTAATGAATGGTTACAACACTTAAATGTACTCGGAGAAGAAACTTTCCTCGTTGTAAGATATGATGCGTCAGTACTATGATCAGAAACACTTCTTAGTAGGATGTGATGCTTTGTGATTTTTTCTTTAATGGTTAACACCCACAAATGAAGTACTCAGATATCAAACACTTCTTAGTAGGGCCATTGAATTCTCGAACTTCCGTAGCACCTTCAAGAATAGACCCATTTCCGATACCCTTGTGTTCTTAATAAATGGGGATAACCAAATGAGTAATTGGGAGTATAACCAATTGGAGACCTTTAATTGAATTGAACCAATTGACTTATGAGTAATAACCTTTCTAGAAAACTCTACAAGCATCATAGTCTACTACAAGAATGGTTTCTTCTTCAAATAATTCATTTAAGGTTTGTAACCTTTCATGAAAATACAACGAAGCCGTATAGTCTACTACGTTAGGTGTTTCATGGCCGAGTACTTCAATTATGGGTGAAAGACTTTCAACAAAACACCACAATGCATCTTAGCCTACTACGAGAATTGTTTCATCTTTAAGTACTTCATTTGGAGGTTACCACCTTTCCAAAAACACCACGAAATAACTCAACCTACTAAGCTAGGTGTTTCATGTCTGAGGTCTTCATTTATGGGTGGCAACCTTTCCAGAAAATACCTCAATGCATCTTGGCCTACTACAAGAAGTGTTTCTTGTCTGGGCACTTCATTTATGGCTGGCAACCTTTCAAGAAAATACCACAAAGCATTTTAGCCTACTACGAGAAGAGATTTTTGTTAGATTATACTCTTCTTTGGTTTGAAAATTTGCAAAACAAATGAGTACTAAAATGGACAATTGAGTTTTGGTGAGATGCAGGTTTATATAGGAACAAATTGATATTGCAAAGGCTTCATGTTGCATGTACAAGTGCAAGCAAAATAAGACAAGACAGAGCCATGCGTTATCCTAACGCAAGGGAAACCCATCACAACGGGTTCCCAACCTGTCATAACGGGTTACCAACCCGTCACAATAGGTTGAAGAGGAGAAGAGCTAGAAGATAGTGCAGAGGAGGAGTTTGGCAGAACCTTGCGTTATTGTAACGCATGCCTAACCCGTCACAACGGGTTTCTGTCAAGAAGGGCCAGAAGTCAGCCAGAGATGCAGACGAGGGAAAAACTGGAAAGGTGCCAACCCGTCATAACGTGTTCTGTAATGAGTTGTAGAATTATGTAATGGAAGCAGCCCTAATCTAGATTTCAAGACTCCAAGAAGTGCTCAACATATATATACTTGGGAGATACGAACCAAAAAAGAAAAAAGAAAGCCCTCTCCAAGTTTACAAGCACTCAATTGAGCACCAGAAAGAGCACAGTAGCTTTCTCCTTCAGCATCCACATCCTGAGATTTTGTTAAGATAGATAATTCTCTAATTGTCAATTAGAGAGAACACTTTTGTGATTATTTTAGTTTGGTGAACTATGTTGTGTTGTCAAGTAGTTCATCATTGTCTTTGATTGTGTTGTCAATCAAACGATTAGGCCTTTGTAGAGCGATGTAGCCCCTTGCAAAAGATTGGAACATTTAGGATATGTGCCTTATTGTAAAACATTAGTTTTGGTGGAATCGGTCTCATTAGGTATTTTTTATCACGGGTCCCGTGGATGTAGGCTTGGTTGATAAGTCAGACCAAGTTACATAGTGCATTCTCTTGCTCTCTTGCTCTTACTCTCTCTTTACTCTACTTTTGCATACTTGCTTGAATTGTTGAAATTGCTCTATTACTTGCTTGGTTGACTTAGCTAGGTGATTAAGGTCCAAAAGTTTTAATTGAAATTGTTAAACGCTTCTGCAATCATTTTTTGGGCTTATTTGACCTTAGGATTACATAATAACATTTTAATATTCGAGTACTTTATTTAAAGGTAATAACCTTTAAAAAAACACCCCAAAATAACTTAGTCTACTACGCTAGGTGGATGCAGACGAGGGAAAAACTGGAAAGGTGCCAACCCGTCATAACGTGTTCTGTAATGAGTTGTAGAATTCTGTAATGGAAGCAGCCCTAATCTAGATTTCAAGACTCCAAGAAGTGCTCAGCATATATATACTTGGGAGATACGAACCAAAAAAGAAAAAAGAAAGCCCTCTCCAAGTTTACAAGCACTCAATTAAGCACCAGAAAGAGCACAGTAGCTTTCTCCTTCAGCATCCACATCCTGAGATTTTGTTAAGATAGATAATTCTCTAATTGTCAATTAGAGAACACTTTTGTGATTGTTTTAGTTTGGTGAACTATGTTGTGTTGTCAATCAGACGATTAGGCCTTTGTAGAGCGATGTAGCCTCTTGCAAATGATTGGAACATTTAGGATAGGTGCCTTATTGTAAAACATTAGTTTTGGTCTCATTAGGTATTTTTTATCACGGGTCCCGTGGATGTAGGCTTGGTTGATAAGTCAGACCAAGTTACATAGTGCATTCTCTTGCTCTCTTGCTCTTACTCTCTCTTTACTCTACTTTTGCATACTTGCTTGAATTGTTGAAATTGCTCTATTACTTGCTTGGTTGACTTAGCTAGGTGATTAAGGTCCAAAAGTTTTAATTGAAATTGTTAAACGCTTCTGCAATCATTTTTTGGGCTTATTTGACCTTAGGATTACATAATAACATTTTAATATTCGAGTACTTTATTTAAAGGTAATAACCTTTAAAAAAACACCCCAAAATAACTTATTCTACTACGCTAGGTGGATGCAGACGAGGGAAAAACTGGAAAGGTGCCAACCCGTCATAACGTGTTCTGTAATGAGTTGTAGAATTCTGTAATGGAAGCAGCCCTAATCTAGATTTCAAGACTCCAAGAAGTGCTCAGCATATATATACTTGGGAGATACGAACCAAAAAAGAAAAAAGAAAGCCCTCTCCAAGTTTACAAGCACTCAATTAAGCACCAGAAAGAGCACAGTAGCTTTCTCCTTCAGCATCCACATCCTGAGATTTTGTTAAGATAGATAATTCTCTAATTAGAGAACACTTTTGTGATTGTTTTAGTTTGGTGAACTATGTTGTGTTGTCAATCAGACGATTAGGCCTTTGTAGAGCGATGTAGCCTCTTGCAAATGATTGGAACATTTAGGATAGGTGCCTTATTGTAAAACATTAGTTTTGGTGGAATCAGTCCCGTTAGGTATTTTTTATTATGGGTCCCGTGGATGTAGGCTTGGTTGATAAGTCAGACCAAGTTACATAGTGCATTCTCTTGCTTTCTTGCTCTTACTCTCTCTTTTACTCTACTTTTGCATACTTGCTTGAATTGTTGAAATTGTTCTATTATTTGCTTGCTTGACTTAGCTAGGTGATTAAGGTCCAAAAGTTTTAATTGAAATTGTTAAACGCTTCTGCAATCATTTTTTTGGGCTTATTTGACCTTAGGATTACATAATAACATTTTAATATTCGAGTACTTTATTTAAAGGTAATAACCTTTAAAAAACACCCCAAAATAACTTAGTCTACTACGCTAGGTGTTTCATGATTAAATACTTTGTTTATGGGTGATAATCTTTCAAAAAAAACACTACAATGATTTTTAGCCTACTACAAGAAGTGTTTCATCTCTAAGTACTTAATTTAATGTTTGTATCCTTCAAGAAAATACTACTAAGAAATATATCATTCTGCCATAATTGTTTAAACTTCGAGTACTTTGTTTATGATTGGTAACTTCTCAACAAAACACCCAAAGCATCTTAGCCAACTGAGAGAAATGTGTCATCTTCGAGCACTTTATTTAAGGGTGGTAATCTTTTAAGAAACACCACGAAGCATCTAAAACAACTAAGCCAAGTGTTTTATGTCTGACTACATTTATGGGTGCCAAACTTTCAAGAAAACATGACAATGCATCTTAGCCTACTACGAGAAGTATTTCTAATCCGAATACTTCATTTATTGACGGTAACCTTTGAAGAAAATTCCACAAAAAATCTTAGCCTACTACGAGAAGTGTTTCATGTTCAAGTACTTCATTTAAAGGTGGTAACCTCTCACCAAAATACCATGAAGAAGAATATAATACCACTATAAATCCTTCATGTTTGAGTATATTTTTATGGGTATTAACCATTCAAAAAAACACTACAAGGCATCTTATCCTACTACGAGAAGTGTTTCTAATCTGAATACTTCATTTATGGGTAGTAACCTTTCAAGAAAACTCTACAAAGCATCATGGCCTACTACGAGAAGTGTTTTTCTTCTAATAATTCATTTCAGGGTGGTAACCTTTCATGAAAATACCACGAAGCCGCATAGTCTACTACACTAGGAGTTTCATGGCCAAGTAATTTAATTATGGGTGCAAGCCTTTCAACAAAACACCACAATGCATCTTAGTCTACAACAAGAAGTGTTTCATCTCTAGGTACTTAATTTAAAGGTGGTAACATTTCCAGAAAACACCACGAAACATCTAAACCTACTAAGCTAGGTGTTTCATGTCTCATGTTTTCATTTATGGGTAGCAACCTTTCCAGAAAATACCACAATGCAACTTGGCCTACCTCAAGAAGTGTTTCTTTGTTTGGGAACTTCATTTATGACCGGTAACCTTTCAAGAAAACACCAAGAAGCATCTAAGCCTGCTACGGGAAGAGTTTTTAATCATCAAGTACTTTATTAAAGGGTAATAACCTTTCAGGAACACACCACGAAGCAGCTTAGTCTACCATGCTAGGTGTTTCATGACCGAGTACTTTATTTATGGGTGATAACCTCTCAAAAATACCATAATGATTCAAGAAGTGTTTCATCTTCGAGTACTTCTTTTAATGCTTGTATCCTTTCAAGAAAACACTACGAAGAAATATGGCACTCTACCATATGTGTTTCATCTTTGAGTACTTCATTTATGGGTGGTAACTTCTCAGAAAAACACCCAAAAGCATCTTAGCAAACTGAGAGAAATGTTTCATCTTCGAATACTTCATTTAAGGGTGATAATCTTTCAAGAAAACACCACTAAGCAGCTTAAACTACCAAGCTAAGTGTTTCATGTCTGACTACATTTATGGGTGCTGAACATACAAGAAAACTCCACATTGCATCTTAGCCTATTGCAAGAAGTGTTTCTGACCCGAGTACTTCATTTATCGACGGAAACCTTTTAAGAAAATACCGCAAAACATCATAGCCCACTAAAAGTAGTGTTTCAACTTCAAGTACTTTTAAGGATGGTAAACCTTTCACTAAAATATCACGAGGAAGCATTAAATAACACCTAAGTGCTTCATGTTTGAGATCTTTTTTTATGAGTTTTAACCATTCAAGCAAACACCACAAAGCATATTATCCTACTACAAGAAGTGTTTCTGATCCGAGTACTTCATTTATGCGTGATAACCTTTCAAGAAAACTCTACAAAGCATCATAGCCTACCAAGAGAAGTGTTTCTTCTTCGAGTACTTCAATTAAGAATGGTAACCTTTCATGCAAACACCACGAAGCCACATAGTCTACTACGCTAGGTGTTTTTAATGGCCGAGTACTTCAATTATGGACGAAAGACTTTCAACAAAACACCATAATGCATCTTAGCCTACTACAAGATGTGTTTCATCTCTGAGTACTCCATTTAAAGGTGGTATAACCTTTTCAGAAAACACAACGAAATAGATCAACCTACTAAGCTAGGTGTTTCATGTCAGAGGTCTTCATTTATGGATGGCAACATTTCCAGAAAATAACACAATGCATCTTAGCCTACTACAAAAAGTGTTTTTTGTGTGGGCACTTCATTTATGGTTGGTAATATTTCAAGAAAACATCAAAGCATCTTATACTAGTCTACTAAGCTAGGTGTTTCATGACCGAGTACTTCGTTTATGGGTGATAACATTTCAAACAAACACCATGAATCTTAAATGAAATGGTCTAAGTGCTTCATATATGAGTACTTTCTTTTGGGTAGTAACCATTCAAAAAACGCTACATAGCATCTTATCCTACTACGAGTAGTATCTCTGATCTGAGTACTTCATTTATCCGTGGTAACCTTTCAAGAAAATACCACCAAACATCTTAGCTTACTACGAGAAGTGTTTAACCTTGAACTACTTCATGTAAGGTCGGTAACCTTTCACTAAAATACCACGAAGAAGCGTAAAATATCACTCTAAGTGTTTCTTGTATGCATACTTTTTTATGGGTATTAACCATTCAAGAAAACACCACAATCTGTCTTATTCTACAACGAGAAGCTTTTCCGAGTACTTCATTTAAGGATGGTAACCTTTCAAGACAACTCCACCAAGCATCATAGCCTACCACGTGAAGTGTTTCTTCTTCGAGCATTTCATTTAAGGGTGTTAATCTTTCATGAAAATACCACGAAGCAGCATAGTCTACTATGTTAGGTGTTTCATGGTCGAGTACTTAAATTATGGATGAAAGCCTTTCAAAAAAAAACACCACAATGCATCTTAACCTACTACAAGAATTGTTTCACCTCTGAGTACTTCATTTAAAGATGTTTCATGTCTAAGGTCTTCATTTATAGGTGGCAACCTTTCCAGAAACTACCACATTGCTGCTTAGCCTACTACAAAAAGTGTTTTTTTTGTGGGCACTTCATTTTTGGCCGATAATATTTCGAGAAAACAGCACAAAGCATCTTAGACTACTACGAAAAGAGTTTTAATCTCCTAGTACTTTAATAAAGGGTAATAACCTTTCAACAAAACACCAAGAAGTAGCTTAGTCTACTACTCTAGGTGTTTCATGAAGGAGTACTTCGTTTATGGGAGATAACCTTTCAAAAAACACCAAAATGAATTTTACATTAAGTACTCTATGTGCTTATGTCTGAGTACTTTTTTATGGGTATTCAGGAAAACACTACAGAGCATCTTATCCTACTACAAAGCAGTGTTTCTGATCTAAGTACTTCATTTATGGGTGATAATCTTTAAAGAAAACTCCACAAAGCATCATAGATTATCACGAGAAGTGTTTCTTCTTTAAGTACTTCATTTAAGGGTGATAACCTTTCATGAAAATACCACGAAGCCACATAGTCTACTATGCTAGGTGTTTCATGAATGACAACTACAATCATGGTTGAAAGCCTTTCAACAAAACACCACAATGTCATTTAGCCTGCTATAAAAATTGTTTAATCTCTGAGTACTTCATTTAAAGGTGGTAACCTTTCCAGAAAACAACAAAACAGCTCAACCTACTAAGCTAGGTGTTTTTTTGTGTGGACACTTCATATTTGACTAGTAACCTTTTAAGAAAACACCACAGAGCATCTTAGACTACTGCGAGAAGAGTTTTCGATCTTCGAGCACTTTATTAAAGGGTAGTAACCTTTCAAGAAAACACCACAAATCAGCTTAGTCCATTACGTTAGGTGTTTCATGATCGAGTACTTCGTTGATGCGTGATAACCTTTCAAAAAAACACCTCAATGAATATTAAATGAAGTACTCTAAGTGCTTCATTTCTGAGTTTTTTTTTATGGGTATTAACCATTCAAGCAAACACATCAAAGCATATTATCCTACAACGAGAAGTGTTTCTGATTTGAGTACTTCATTTATGCGTGATAACCTTTCAAAAAAACTCTACAAAGCATCATAGCCTACTACGAGAATTGTTTCTTCTTCGAGTACTTCATTTAAGGATGGTAACCTTTCATGCAAACACCACAAAGCCACATCGTCTTCTACGCTAGGTGTTTCATTGTCGAGTACTTCAATTATGGGTGAAAGACTTTCAATAAAACAGCACAATGCATCTTAGCCTACTACAAGAAGTGTTTCATCTCTGAGTACTTCATTTAAAGGTGGTATCAGCTTTTCAGAAAACACCACAAAATAGCTCTACCTACTAAGCTAGGTGTTTCATGTCAGAGGTCTTCATTTATGGGTGGCAACATTTCCAGAAAATAACACAATGCATCTTGGCCTCCCTCAAGAAGTGTTTTTTTTTTGTGTGGGCTCTTCGTTTATGACCGGTAAGCTTCCAAGAAAATACCATAAAGCATCTAAGTCTGCTACGAGGAGAGTTTTTAATCTTCAAGTACTTTACTAAAGGGTAGTAACATTTCAAAAACACACCACACAGCATATTAGTCTACCATGCTAGGTGTTTCATGACCGAGCACTTCATTTATGGGTGATAACCTCTCAAAAAAATACCATAATGATTCTTAGCCTAGTAAAAGAAGTGTTTCATCTTCGAGTACTTCATTTAATGATGTATCCTTTCAAGAAAATACTACGAAGAAATATGGCACTCTACCATAAGTGTTTCATCGTCGAGTACTTCATTTATGGGTGATAACTTCTCAGAAAAAACACCTAAAAGCATCTTAGCAAACATAGAGAAATGTTTCGTCTTCGAGTACTTCATTTAAGAGTGATAATCTTTAAAACACCACGAAGCAACTTAAACTACTAAGCTAAGTATTTCATGTCTGAATACATTTATGGGTGCCGAACTTTCAAGAAAACTCCATAATGCATCTTAGCCTACTACGAGAAGTGTTTCTGACCCGAGTACATTTATCGGCGGTAACCTTTTAAGAAAATACCGCAAAACATCATAGCCCATTAAGAGAAGCGTTTCAACTTCAAGTACTTTTAAGGGTGGTAAATATTTCACCAAAACATCACAAAGAAGCATTAAATACCACTCTAAGTGCTTCATTTCTGAGTTCTTTTTTATGGGTTTTAACCATTCAAGCAAACACCACAAAGCATATTATCCTACTACAAGAAGTGTTTCTGATCCGAGTACTTCATTTATGGGTGATAACCTTTCAAGAAAACTCTACAAAACATCATAACCTAATACGAGAAGTGTTTCTTCTTCGAGTACCTCATTTAAGGATGTTACCCTTTCATGCAAACACCACGAAGCCGCATAGTCTACTATGCTTGGTGTTTCATGGCTGAGTACTTCAATTATGGATGAAAGACTTTCAACAAAATACCACAATGCATCTTAGCCTACTACAAGATGTGTTTCATCTCTGAGTACTTCATTTATAGATGTATAACCTTTTCAGAAAATATCCTGAAATAGCTCAACCTACTAAGCTAGGTGTTTCATGTCAGAGGTCTTCATTTATGGGTGGCAACCTTTCCAGAAAATAACACAATGGATCTTAGCCTACTACAAAAAGTGTTTTTTTGTGAGCACTTGATTTATGGTTGGTAACCTTTCTAGAAAACATCACAAATTATATTGGACTGCTGCGAGAAGAGTTTTATCTCTGGATACTTTATTATAGGGTAATAACCTTTCAAGAAAATACCACGAATCAATTACTAAGCTAGGTGTTTCACGACCAAGTACTTCGTTTATGGGTAATAACCTTTCGAACAAACACCACAATGAATCTTAAATGAAGTGGTTTAAGTGCTTCATGTCTGAGTATTTTTTTTATGGGTAGTAACCATTCAAAACACACTACAAAGTATTTTATCCTACTACGAGTAGTATTTCTGATCCGAGTACATTTATCGACGGTAACCTTTCAAGAAAATACCACCAAACATCTTAACTCACTACGAGAAGTATTTCACCTTGAACTACTTCATGTAAAGCTGGTAATATTTCATTAAAACACCACGAAGAAGCGTTGAATATCACTCTAAGTGTTTCTTGTCTGAGTACTTTTTTTATGGATATTAACCATTCAAGAAAACACCACAATCTGTCTTATCCTACTACGAGAAGTTTTTCTGATCCGAGTACTTCATTTACGGGTGGTAACCTTTCAAGACAACTCCACCAAGAATCGTAGCCTACTACGAGAATTGTTTCTTCTTCGAACACTTCAAGGGTGTAACCCTTCATGAAAACATCGCGAAGAGCATAGTCTACTACTCCAGGTGTTTCTGGAAAAAAAATACCACAATGCATCTTAGCTTACTACAAGAAGTGTTTCACCTCTAAGTAGTACATTTAAAGATGTTTGATGTCTGAGGTCTTCATTTATAGGTGGCAACCTATCCAGAAACTACCACATTGCAACTTAGCATACTAAAAGAAGTGTTTTTTGTGTGGTCACTAATTTTTGGCCGGTAACCTTTCAAGAAAACAACACAAAGCATCTTAGACTACTACGAGAAAAGTTTTTAATGTCATAGTACTTTATTAAAGGGTACTAGCATTTCTACAAAACACCAAGAAGCAGCTTGGTCTACTATGCTAGGTGTTTCATGACGGAGTACTTCGTTTACGGGAGATTACCTTTCAAAAACACACCACAATGAATTTTACATGAAGTACTCTATGTGCTTATGTCTGAGTACTTTTTATGGGTATTCAAGAAAATACTACAGAGCATCTTATCCTACTACGAGCAGTGTTTCTGATCCAAGTACTTAATTTATGGGTGTTAATCTTTCAAGAAAACTCCACAAAACATCATCGACTACCATGAGAAGTGTTTCTTCTTTAAGTACTTCATTTAAGGGTGATAACCTTTCATGAAAACACCACGAAGCCACATAGTCTACTATGCTAGGTGTTTCATGAACTAGTGCTTAAATTATGGGTGAAAGCCTTTCAACAAAACACCACAATGTCCTTTAGCATGCTATAAAATTTATTTCATCTCTCAGTACTTTATTTAAAGGTGGTAACCTTTCCAGAAAATAGCAAAACAGCTCAACCTATAAACTAGGTGTTTCATATCTGAGGTCTTCATTTATGGGTGGCAACCTTTGCAGAAAATACTATAATGCATCTTAGGCTGCTACAAGAAGTGTTTTGTGTGTGGACACTTCATTTTTGGCTAGTAACCTTTCAAGAAAACACCACATATCATCTTAGACTACTACGAGAAGAGTTTTCCATCTTCGAACACTTTATTAAAGGGTAGTAACCTTTCAAGAAAACACCACGAAGCATCTTAGTCTACTACGCTAGGTGTTTCATGACCGAGTATTTCGCTGATGGGTGATAACCTTTTAAGAAAACACCACCACAATGAATCTTAAATGAAGTACTCTAAGTACTTCATGTCTGAGTTTTTTTTTATGGGTATTAACCATTCAAGCAAACACCACAAAACACATTATCCTACAACGAGAAATGTTTTTGATCCGAGTACTTCATTTATGGGTGATAAACTTTTAAGAAAACTCCACAAAGCATCATAGCCTACTACGAGAAGTGTTTCTTCTTGTTGGGTTAAGAACAGTTCAAAACCTGTCAATTGGCCTAAGCAGCGGAAAGACCGTAAAACAAAAATTTTACGTCTAACTTAAGTCAGGGATTAAACAGGGTATGTCAGATAAACCATTGAGGGTGTCCACCTCCCGTTTATCTCTAACATCAAAACCCTACTTAATCCCTAAACAGATCTACTCCTTAATTGAATTCTAAAACTTTAATCTACTTACAAAGTAAATAGATTAATATAACATAAATACCTTGATCCAAATTCGAATTGGACCGCAAAAGACTCGGAAGGCCGAATCACAGATGCTCTTCTCCTCGGAGTATCAGACGTCTGATACCTCTATCGGATGTCCACCAGGACGACCAAAGAGCGGCTTACTTCTACTGCCAGAAATATCGAAAGTCGCGATATCCCACAAAAACACTATTCACCGAGATACGAACTAAATAAAATATCTTCGTGACTCGCAATTATCCAAATAAGGAATACTGCTCTTTCACAAAAATACTATTTTTCGAATCCCGTAAACAACCATTTACAAGAAAGAGAGAAAGTATATTTATCGATACGATCCTGAGTTAACAGATATGAGTCGATTTTGGTGCTTCTTTCTCTCTCCCTTATCCCTCTATTTATAGCAAAATGAGGAGGTGTACTTTTTACAACAACCCTTGGAAAAAGTGAATTTTCAAAAATACTCCTAAGGATAAGCACGATGACATGGAAAAAATTTCACAAAAATATCTCTTATCTCCTTGCCGACCTCATTTTTTTATTTTTATTTATTTATTTTTAATTAAGATTTTATTTAATTTTTAGTTAAGGTTTTAATTTGATAATGACTTTCATCTCAAATTGAAAACCATAATCAATATTTAAAATCTAAATCAAATATATATAAATATACATAAACATATAATTGTTCTCAACAATTATATTTCTCAGGGTTTGGTATTTGTTTGGTTGTGGTATGATTTTATACAACGTATCGTATTCATTTATAAATTCAACCGTTGTTTTTGCTTGTCATCTTATATGACATATAATTTAATCATATCATATATAATTAATTATAACCATCTTAATATTAATTATAACCTATTTATAATTAATCATTAAGATTCTCTGATTAGCTCATATGCGGTGTGACCCAATAGGATCTGTGTTATGTTGGTAAGTAGAATTAAAACTATTTTAATTTCTATAATCATAGGAGGCATCTGACATTTGCGCTATGACCATCCAATTACACAGACGATGTTATACTTATGCAATATCACATCCACTAAACATTTTAGTCGTGTTAATTCTTTCATCTCACAGTATCAGATTAGTTTTAAGGTAGGTGTGTCATCCTTGCAAACTTAATCTTTTCTCGATCTTGAGCAGACTTATCAAATATAATTACTCTTGTAATTATACTGCATGCAGATAATCCTACTCTATCAAGGGACCCAGTGATACTGTAACTTGTATCAAGATACGAGGAACAATAGTACTTTCAGTAAACCATCACTACCTCAACTAAGCTATGTATACTGAAAAACTACCGTTATGACTGTGCTTTACCGACAACATTAGATAACAATCACACATACACATCTCTTAGTAGGAAAGATGAATACCTCATACTTTAGAACTTAACACTGAATGAAAACATTAATGACACGTACACAATTCCATTTAATATTTCATTTGAGGTATGTCAAATACCATGTTTCTCTAACATGTATTCATGTAATTAAAACGACATCTCATGTCTATGGTTTGTAAAACTTAACCATCTTTTAATCCACATTCTAACCTTGTAATAGTAAGTTAGTGTTCATGCTAATTACCTTGGTTAGAGACTTTTAAGAATATATATCATCTATATTATGAAGTTTCACAATTCCAGTTATTGACTCTAGTCAGATAAAGGAATGATTCATAAATTCAATAATACTCAAGGTAACAAAATAACAGTTTATTAATCACTCAATTCATTAACAAAGCTTTATGATAATTTTTCGTATTATTGACTTCTAGATTATTACAAACTAACACTTCTTCGAGTACTCATTTAAGGATGGTAACCTTTCATGAAAACACCACGAAGCCACATAGTCTTCTATGTTATGTGTTTCATAGCCGAGTACTTCAATTATGGGTGAAAGACTTTCAACAAAACACCACAATGCATCTTAGCCTACTAAAAGAAGTGTTTCATCTCTGAGTACTTCATTTAAAGGCGGTATAACCTTTTCAAAAAACAACACGAAATAGCTCAACCTACTAAGCTAGGTGTTTCATGTTTGAGGTCTTCATTTATGGGTGGCAAACTTTTCAGAAAATACCGCAATGAATCTTGACCTACCACAAGAGGTGTCTCTTGTCCAGGCACTTCATTTATGACTGGCAACCTTTCAAAAATATACCACAAAGCATCTTAGCCTACTATGAGAAGAGTTACTACTTTGATTAAAGGTAATAATCTTTCATGAAAATACCATGAAGCAACTTAGTCTACTACTCTGTGTTTCATGACTGAGTACTTCATTTATGGGGGATTACCTTTCGAAGAAAAACACCACAATGACTCTTAGGCTACTACAAGAAGTATTTCATCTCCGAGTACTTAATTTAATTTTTGTATCATTTCAAGAAAACACTACGAAGAAACATAGCCTTCTACCATAAGTTTTTAATCTTCGAGTACTTTATTTATAGGTGGTAACTTCTCAACAAACAACCCAAAACATCTTAGCCTACTGAGAGAAATGTTTCATCTTCGAGCACTTTATTCAAGGGTGATATTTCAAGAAAATACTACGAAGCAGCCAAACTACTAAGCTAAGTGTTTTATGTCTGACTACATTTATGGATGTCGTACTTTCAAGAAAACACCACAATGACCTACTACGAGAAGTGTTTCTGATTCGAGTACATCATTTATTGACGTAACCTTTGAAGAACATACCACAAAATAGCTTAGCCTAGTACGAGAATTGTTTCATCTTCAAGTACTTAATTTAAGGGTTATAACCTCTCACTAAAACACCACGAAGAAGCATATAATACCACTCTAAGTGCTTCATGTCTGAGTACTTTTTATGGGTGTTAACCATTCAAGAAAACACCACAAAGCATCTTATCCTACTACGAGAAGTGTTTCTAATACGAGTACTTCATTTATGGGTGTTAACCTTTCAAGAAAACTCTACAAAGCATCAGGGCCTACTACGAGAAGTGTTTCTTCTTCGTATACTTCATTTCAGGGTGGTAACCTTTCATGAAAACACCATGAAGTCGCATAGTCTACTACACTAGGGGTTTCATGGCCGAGTAATTTAATTATGGGTGCAAGCCTTTCAACAAAACACCACAATGCATCTTAGCCTACTACAAGAAGTGTTTCATCTCTATGTACTTCATTTAAAGCTGGTAACCTTTCCAGAAAAAACCACAAAACATCTCAACCTACTAAGCTAGGTATTTCATGTCTAATGTCTTCATTTTTGGATGGCAACCATCCCAGAAAATACCACAATGCAACTTGGGCACTTCATTTATGGCTGATAATCTTTCAAGAAAACACCACAAAGCATCTTGGACTACTATGAGAAGAGTTTTTAATCTCCGAGTACTTTATTAAAGATAATAATCTTTCGAGAAAATACCACGAAGCAGCTTAGTCTACTAAGCTAAGTGTTTCATGACCGAGTATATTGTTTATGGGTGATAACCTTAAAAATGTACCACAATGAATCTTAAATGAAGTACTCTAAGTGCTTCATGTGGGTAGTAACCATTCAAGAAAACACTACAGAGTATCTTGTCCTACTACAAGTAGTATTTTTTTATCCATATACTTTATTTACGGGAGGTAATCTTTCAAAAAAACTCCTCAAAGTACCATGCTACCGCGAGAAGTGTTTCTTCTTTCAGTACTTCATTTAAGGATGGTAAACTTTCATGAAAACACCACGAAGTCGCATAGTATATTATGCTAGGTGTTTCATGGCCAAGTACTATAATTATGGGTGAAATCATTTCAACAAAACACCACAATGCATCTTAGCCTACTACAAGAAGTGTTTCATCTTTGAGTACTTATGTGGTAATCTTTCCAGAAAACACCATGAAATAGCTCAATCTACTAAGCTAGTTGTTTCATGATCGAGGTCTTCGTTTATGGGCGGCAACTTTTGCAAAAAATACCACAATGCATCTTGCCCTACTACAAGAAGTGTTTCTTGTTCGGACACTTCATTTATGGTTGTAACATTTCAAGAAAATACCACAAAATATCTTAGCCTACTACGAGAAGAGTTTTAATCTTCGAAGTACTTTATTACAGAGTAATAATCTTTCAAGAACACACCACGGAGTAGTTTAATCTACCAAGCTAGGTGTTTCATGACCAAGTACTTCGTTTATGGGTGATAACCTCTCAAAAAATACTATAACGACTCTTAACCAATTACAAGAAGTGTTTCATCGCCAAGTACTTCATTTAGTGCTAGTATCCTTTCAAGAAAACACTACGAAGAAATATAACATTCTATCATAAGTGTTTCATCTTCGAGTACTTCATTTATGGGTGATAACTTCTCAACAAAACACCCAAAAACATCTTAGACTATGAGAGAAATGTTTCATCTTCGAGTACTTCATTTAAGGATGATAATCATTCAAGAAAACATCCTGAATCAGCTTAAACTACAAAGCTAGGTGTTTCATGTCTGACTACATTTATGCATGTCAAACTTTCAAGAAAACACCACAATGCATCTTAGCCTACTACGAGAAGTGTTTCTGATCCGAGTACTCCATTTATGGGTGATAACATTTCAAAAAAAACTCTACAAAGCATCATAGCCTACTACGAGAAGTGTTTCATCTTCGAGTACTTCATTTAAGGGTGGTAATCTTTCATAAGAAAACACCACAAATCCGCATAGTCTACTACGCTAGGTGTTTCATGGTCGAGTACTTGAATTATAGGTGAAATTATTTCAACAAAACAACACAATGTATTTTAGCCTACTACAAGAGGTGTTTTATCTGTGAGTATTTCATTTTAAAGTGGTAACCTTTCCATAAAATACCACGAAATAGCTCAACCTACTAAGTGTTTCATGATCGAGGTCTCAATTATGGGTGGCAACCTTTGCAAAAAAAAAAAATCACAATGCATCTTGGCGTACTACAAGAAGTGTTTCTTGTCTGGACACTTCATTTATGGTTGGTAACATTTTAAAAAAATATCACAAAGCATCTTAGCCTACTACGAGAAGAGTTTTTAATCTTCAAGTACTTTATCAAAGGGTAATAACCTTTCAAGAACACACCACGAAGCAGCTTAGTCTATCATGCTAGGTGTTTCATTACCGAGTACTTCATAGCCCACTAAAAGTAGTGTTTCAACTTCAAGTACTTTTAAGTGTGGTAATCTTTCACTAAAACACCACAAAGAAGCATTAAATACTACTCTAAGTGCTTCATGTCTAAGTTCTTTTTTTATGGGTATTTACCATTCAACCAAACACCACAATGCATATTATCCAACTATGGGAAGTATTTTTTATCTGAGTACTTCATTTATGGATGATAACCTTTCAAGAAAACTCTACAAAGCATCATAGCCTACTACAAGTGTTTCTTCTTCGAGTACTCCCTTTAATGATGGTAATCCTTCATGAAAACACCACGAAGCCACATAGTCTACTACGCTAGGTGTTTCATGGTCGAGTATTTCAATTATGGGTGAAAGACTTCCAACAAAACACCACAATACATCTTAGCCTACTATAAGAAGTGTTTCATATCTGAGTACTTCATCTAAAGGTGGTATAACCTTTTTAGAAAACACCACGAAACAGCTCAAGTACTAAGCTGGGTGTTTAATGTCTGGGGTCATCATTTATGGGTGGCAACCTTTTCAGAAAATACCACAATTAATCTTGGCATACAACAAGAAGTGTTTCTTGTCCAGGCACTTCATTTATGGCTGGCAACCTTTCAAGAATATACCACAAAGCATCTCAGCCTAATACGAGAAGAGTTAGTACTTTAATTAAGGGTAATAACCTTTCATGAAAATACCATGAAGTAGCTTAGTATACTACGTTAGGTGTTTCATGACTGAGTACTTCATTTATGGGTGATTATCTTTCAAAAAAACACCACAATGACTCTTAGCCTACTACAAGAAGTGTTTCATCGCCGAGTACTTAATTTAATTTTTGTATCTTTTCAAGAAAATACTACGAAGAAACATAGCCTTATACCATAAATTTTTTATCTTTGAGTACTTATTTATGGGTGCTAACTTCTCAACAAACACCCCAAATCATCTTAACCTACTGAGAGAAATATTTCATCTTCGAGCACTTTATTTAAGGATAGTAATCTTTCAAGAAAATACCACGAAGCAGCCAAACTACTAAGCTAAGTGTTTTATGTCTGACTACATTTATGGGTGCAAGTCTTTCAACAAAACACCATAAAGCATCTTAGCCTACTACGAGAAGTATTTCTGATCCGAGTACTTCATTTATCGACGTAACCTTTGAAGAAAATACCACAAAATATCTTAGTCTACTACGAGAAGTGTTTCATCTTCAAGTACTTCATTTAAGGGTTGTAACATCTCACTAAAACACCACGAAGAAGCATATACTACCGCTCTAAGTGCTTAATATCTAAGTACATTTTATGGGTTTTAACCAATTAAGAAAACATCACAAAGCATCTTATTCTACTACGAGAAGTGTTTCTAATCCGAGTACTTCATTTATGGGTGGTAACATTTCAAGAAAACTCTACAAAGCGTCATGACCTACTATGAGAAGTGTTTCTTTTTCGAATACTTCATTTCATGATGGTAACCTTTCATGAAAACACCACGAAGCTGCATAGTCTACTACGCTAGGAGTTTCATGATCGAGTAACTTAATTATGGGTGCAAGCCTTTCAACCAAACACTACAATGCATCTTAGTCTACTACAAGAAGTGTTTCATCTCTATGTACTTCATTTAAAGGTGGTAACCTTTCAAGAAAACACCACGAAACATCTCAACCTACGAAGTTAGGTGTTTCTGTAGGAATTGAGATGCCAATTCCAATAAATTAAGTTTGAACTACGTGTTATATGAATACTACATGTCATGTACTGTCGCTAATGTTACGAGGAGTAACATGTGAAAATGCCGTAAAAGGTGATTAATTTAATATTCAAGTCATTATACATATTTCACCAAGATTTTGGGTATGAATGCAAATAGAACTTAACCAAATTGATTATAATTATTAATAAAATGATTATGATCAATTAATGTATATATAGGTCTTAGTGTAAAGTCAGAAGTATTGTTTGGGCTAAATCCAACTTAATTTGGATTAAATCCCAAGCAAAACAGCACAAACGAAGATCTATTGCGGCCGCAATAAGATTCATTATGGCTGCAATACAGTAGGGGAAGTTTGGCAACACAATCTGCTGGTTTTGGCATGATTGATTGTGGTCGCAATGGATTCCATTGCAGCCGCAAGAGACTTGGCAGGAAATCGCCAAGTCTGGAATTGCCAAGTCTATTGTGACCGCAATGAGATTCATTGCGATCGCAAGAGACCTGTTGTAAGACATGTTTTGACTGCCTAGATCTCCCGTTATCTTTCTGATTGGATAATTTAGCTTTTGTACCCAATTTGCGGATATATTACAGCAGTAAATATTAGAATTTGGAATAGAATTGGAGAGAATATAATTTCAAATATTTGGTGAATATTTGATAATTAATTTGGCATCTTACAAGATACACTTAGACCCCTATAGAAGGTCCCGGGTCCTCAAACATTAGGGGTACTATTTGCTGTAGAAATTCATTGTTGTTAGGTCACATGAGTTGTGCATAGCCACCCATATACTCACCATTAAGTATTGGTACTCTGTCGAGAAATTTGTGACTGTTAGAGAAAAAAAAAGGCAACCCCGAATCGTTTGGAAGGACTCGTCGAGAAAAGCACGACGTGAAAGGTGCTTCCACGAATCAAGACATCTCCATCGTTGATCAAGACAAAGACCGGAGACAACAAAGGAGATGGAAAGTAAGTATATTCCGCTTTCGCTATTTATTTGTTTCATTCATGTCGCAACGGTAAATTGATTGAATTACAATTATTTTAGATTAGGAAATGGTTTATTATGTGATACCCTAACTTGAATTGCACCAATTAATTGTCCAACAAGTGGTATCAGAGCCAACCCGTTGCGCATGTTTGAAATGTTGATTTTCCTGGATTTATAGAATTTTAATTATTGCATTTTTTGTTTGCTTTCTTGAATTTGTGAATATTTTTTTCTTGGAGTATTAATTAAACTAAAATTTGAATTTTGTCAAATTTCCTCGTCTTTATGCGAATTTGAAATTGATACTATTCAAATTTTATGTTTCTTGATATTTAGAACAATTATTTGTACAAATAAAGTTGATTTTAAGAAATATATGCAATAATTTTGGTAATAAATTCGAAACAATGAACTCCAGAAAGTTTTATTTCCAGGACATAGACAATTTGAACTAAAATAAGGACAATTGCAGTCGCAATGAATTTAGGAATGTCTCTATTTCTAGAAATACAGAAAATTCCATGTCATAGGCTCATTACGGCCACAATGAAATACATTGTGGCCGCAAGACACTCGGATTTCAATACTGTTATGGGGCAAATTGATTGAACTGACTGGGAAACTTATATTCTAGGTTGTTGGCTGCCAAACTTTGAACTGACAGGTCATATTGCGGCCACAACTTAGGGTGATTGCGCCTGCAACAGAACAGAAACTGTGTTGTTTTCTGGAAATTCCAGAGAACAAAATTTGAATTGACAGGAAGCCTTGCGACCGCAACGGAATTGCTTGCAGTTGCAATGACTATGGAAAATGGCACAAATTGTATTGACAGGTTTATTGTGCCATTTTTCTAGAAATTTAATTTTCTATTAATTAGGAGTAGTTGTAAATTAATTGTAATTTAGGATATATATATATAATTTATTTATATATAATTATAATTAATTTTACTACAAAATTACTTGTATTTTATCTTAATAAATATAATTTATCTAAATATATATAATTAGTATAAATGCTAATAAAAGCCAAGATAAAATTGCTAAATTCTAAAAGGATTCAATTAAGATTAAAATGTGCTATTAAAGAATATTTAGTAATTTTCTAAAGGTTGTAGTAAATACTAAATATATTTAAAGTCTATATTTTGTAAAATATATGTATATATGTATTTTATTAACAAATAGAAAAATTGGAAAATTCTAATTTGAAGCCTTTATTAGTTGATAATACAAAAATATATATTATGGACGAGTAGTTCCCTTTTAGGATAAATCCATTGTAGACTTTTGCACGATTTTGATCTATTTGAAGGCAATTAGGAATACATATCGCATCTTGTTAAACGATCATGTTCGCTTTCGAATATTGTCGCTAAAGTTACAAGCAAGATGCCCCATGAAAGTTAAAAGGACGTGCATTAGCAGCAAATTACTAATATCTCCCTTCGAAGGATTAGTACATTAAGCAGTTGCTAATACACAAAAAGTAAGGTACATAAAGAAAAGTAATGAGAAGTTGCGTGCTAGTGATGTCTAGAAAAGCTTTTGAGGCTTGGTACTTGAGTAGTTCGCTTGTGACTCACCCCCCCTTACTTGACTAGCCTAGTCACTAGTGCGTAGGTATGCCAATCGAACCCATTGGCAAGAGCGGAAAAATGTCGCATTTGTACTTGTGCTGGATAATATTGTTGGTTATAATAAAATTAATGGAGTCATTCTAGAGTTCTTTTTTCCAAGGCCTTTAAATAGATTTGTAAATTGTGATTAAGGAACGTGACAAATAAACTAATATTTCTCTTATTTTTTAAAATTTTCCAGACATTAGGCAATGGTGAATCAGATTTCGTCCTTAACTAGGGCAAACTTTCACCTATGGGAATCCAAACTTAGGTTGTTTCTGTGAATGATGAAGTTGAAGTACGATCGGGCACTACGTTATGATCGTCCTGTGGCAGCTGGAAAGGAGCCCATCGCTCCTAAAAAGGCTGACATGGAGGATTGAGATCATAACGACAGGATGTGAATGATCATGAAAATGACAACCCACGAAACTCTCCAAGGTTGTATTTCCAACCAGGATTATGGCGCTAAGAAGTACCTTAGTGCTTTAGAGCAGAAGTTTACCATGAGTAAAAGGACACAAATTCATACACTCATGACTAAACTTCACACTCTCAAGTACAAAGGAAAAACTGGGATTAGGGTAGGGGTGCAATCGAATCGGATATTTATCCGATTATCCGAATTTGGATTCGGATTTTAACGGATATCGAATATTCGGATTCGGATATTTTCGGATACAGATACGGATAATTTTTTATCAGATACGGAAACGGTTTCGAATTTTGAACCGAATACGAATACAGATTCGAATAATTATCCGAATCCGAAACTTTTGGATTTTTGGATATCCGGTAAATATGTCAGCCCAAGTCCATTGTATTTATGTTTCCTTTTTTGTAGCTAAGTAAATTAATTATTTAATTGTTTCAAGTATTTATAGCATTAGAAAAATAAATTATAAAGGCACTACTCATTTCAACATTTTAATTATCCCATTAAATTTATTGTATAATATAATTTAAAATAATTTTATTATTGAATAATGATATATTAACGATTTTTTATAATGTACTCATTACATTTAATTATCTGAATTATATCTGTATTATCCGCATTTGTATTTGTATTCATTTATTATTTGATTTGTATCTCTATCTGTATCTGTTTATCATCTGATATGTATTCGTATTCGTAACTATTCGAATTCGCATCCATATTCGAAAAATAATAGCAGATACGAATATGGTAATGTTATTATTCGTCCGTATCTGATCCGTTTGCACCCCTAGTTTAGGGAGCATATCACTGAAATGATCAAGCTCCAATGTGCGCTTCTCTTGCACGAGTTCAATTTCTTTGATTATCTCTTCATTGAATACATCTTCATGTCTCTTTCCCCCTCCTTCAGTCAATTTAGTATGACTTACAACTGTCTGAAGGAAAATGGACAGTGGCTGAGCTTGAAGCTCAGCTAGTACAGGAGGAGGAAAGGCAGAAGTTGGCTAAGAAAGAGGAGCTCATGTTGTAACACCCAATCCCAGAAAAGATAAGCGCAAGATCAATAAGGCTCAAACATGCATGTACAAGTCATAACGATCACATTGATATCAAGAGCAAGCAACTTGGACAAAAGCAGAACACTGGCAGATTCATGTGTTACCATAACTCATGGGCAACCCGTCACACAGTGGCGGAACCAGAAGACCGAGTTAGGGGACCGATTTACAAGTATCGTTTAATTTTAATGTTATAAAGATGCCAAAATTTAATTTTGATCAAATTATACAAATTTTTAATAATTTTTTCAATTTTAATCAAAATTTTAACTAAATTTAATTACAAAATTAAATAAGGGGTACAAATCTTTTTGGGCCAAGGGGGGTCGGGGCCCACCCTGGCCCCCCACTGGTTCTGCCCCTGCCGTCACAACAGGTTCACAATTCATTGTAACAGATTGAAGAGGAGAATGGCTGAAAACAGGGGATTTATACATAATTGGCAGAGCCAGGCGTTACCATAACACATCCCACACTCGTTATAACGAGTTGTCAACCCGTCACAACGGGTTCCTCGCCCGTCACAATGGGTTCCTCACCCGTCACAACGGATTCCTTTCAAGGAGGGCCGAAAAGTCACTTAGCCAAGCATAAAAGGGAAAATTGGGAAAGGCTACAATTTGTTACAACAGGTTTTGTAACGAGTTGTTTATTTTTGCAACACAAGATCAACAATTCAATATTTCAAGACTTCAGAATGTGTCATGCTTATATATACCTTGGGGATTCAAACCAAAAGGATCAAGAAAGTCTTCCTCAAGTTTCCAAGCACACAATTGAGCACCAGAAAGAGCACAATAGCCTTATTCTTCAGCTTCCTCATCTAGAGAGAGATATGATAGCCAATTTGTCTAATTATCGATCCGAGAAAACTTAGTTGTTGATTTTGTTTGGTGAACTACATAGTGTAGTCAAGTAGTTCATCATTGTCCTTGATTGTGTTGTCAATCGGACATGTTTACCTTCTAAAGCGATGTAGCCTCCTTGCATAGGTTTAGAAATCTAAGATTGGTTGTCTTGTTGAAAAGAAACCAAAGATAAGTTATGTAATGATTTAGTAAAATCAGTCTCGGAAGGAAGTTTTGGTTCTAGGAGCCCGTGGACGTAGGTCTAGTTTGTTTGTAGGCTGAATCATATTACATAGTGTGTTCTTGTGTTTTCTTGATATCTCTTGCTCTTTATTCTCTCTTTACTATATGTGCACTTTATTATTTGATTTGCTAAATTGCGTTTAGTACTTGCTTGCTTGTGATTTTAGCTAGGTGATTAAGGTCCGAAAGTTTGAATTGTTATTATTAAAAACGTTTTTACACTAGCACTTGACCTTAAGACCCCATTCTAACAGTTTTGGCCTTACATTAGCGCTAATAGTATTGGTTACTTTCACCTGTTAGCTCTCGTGAGAACAAATCTCCCGGTACGCTTGAGCTGGGAAGATCTCCTGGATTGGTGCTTGTTTGATCAACATGCGAGAGATAGTGATACATCTGAGAGGTACATGTGATTTGAGTGTGAAATGATCTGGTGAAACTTGTAACGAATATATGTTCTGATTGACTTGGTTATCCGATATCATAACTTGGTATGGTGGTTCTTCTGTTATTCAAGATAATAGATTTTCTACACCAGTTCTTTCGTGCTCTTATCCGAGATATTTATATTACTCTGGTTAGGTTATACTTTCTTGTTATCTATTTCTTTGAATTCTAGTAACCTTATTTAGCCTAAATCCATGCACTGAAACTAAAACCCGCACTGAGATTATATCTCATCACGTACTTTGTTTGTACGTTTCCACAATGGATGTGGGTTCCAGTTTTTTCAAAGATTGCGAGCAAAGACGCAGTCAGGGGTCTAGAAGACTAGGAGAAGATTATTTAAAGTAAGTCTTGTGGTTACAATTGTCCAGATTTACCATACCTTACTTGTATTATATTAGCACTGTGAGATTTATTGTTGGGTTAAGATCTTAGATCTACCCAAGGTTCTAGTTGTATTGTAAAAGATTAAATGAATAAAATAAGAGTTGTTTAAAATTTTTAGATATTTGCTCTGTTTATTACTGTCTACTATTTTATAAAGAAATTGCCTTGCGGATATTTAGAATTAAATATACGCAGCATCACGATCGACTGCAGACCGTAATAAATGATTAGGTTCCAAGTACCGAGATCTTGTGGAAAGATAGTGCCAGGCTCAACCTCCTTTGTTTGATCCATTCTTGAATTTTTGGTTTGATCTCTTCTTGAATCTTTGGTTTGATCACTCTTGGATCTTTATTTTGATCCCTTATTTGATCGTGATTCATAGTTGTTCATTTATTTTATAAGAGAACTTGAATCCAAACTTGTAAGAACAATCTATGTTAGTGCAGTTTGGCCTCGATGTGGAATCGGGGAGTCCCGTGGACATAGGCTTTGAATGATTTTGTCGAACCACGTTACATAGAGTGTCATATTTTTCTTACTCTCTCTCATTTTCTCTATCTCTTTTTATTATAATCTTACAATTATTGTGCTCTTTATATCGCTATAGTTGTTAAATTGAATTGTGATTGATTGAATTCTTTCACTATACAAGTTGTGCCATAGTACCCATTTCCATAAGCACACCATTTCCAACACTGTGCTTATGGTATATTCTTTGTTTTACTTGATTGTGGAGACTTAACCAAAATCACATGAAATCTTAGGATTTGATATTTGCAATTGAAAAATTGAATATTAAGTCCAGACCATAAAGAATAGGGTATTTAATAGGCTAAGTACCGAGAGATGACACTTGTTTTATATGGGCTTCACCTAATTGTTTAGAAAAGTATGTCAAGTACTGAGAGGTGAAATATGATTCTTTAAATTAATTATGACAATTGAAAAACCTTAATGATTTTTTATAAATGTATCTAAGTATCGAGAGATGACGTTTATTTTGATTTGCAGATGATATTAATATAGAGATATCTCTTGATACCTACAAGACCTAACTGTGCCTTCATAAACAAAAGAACTAATTCAACAAACCAATGATCATATCATTAGTGGATGTTAACCTAGAGACCCTAGTTTCCATACTTGGTAAAACTTAGAATTAGCTTTAAGACATTAGTTTAATTTAGTTGTAATCCAATCAATTTTTGAACAAATAAACATATTTCTACTTTCCTTTACTACATTAAATTGCTAGGTTAGGTTTGATATTCCGACTTGTCTATGAAGACGATCTCTAAGTACTATTTGGAAATATTGTATAATTGCAATCGGGTTGAGTGCAATTTATGATTTTATTACTTGTATTGCAAATCACGCATCATCAATAGCAAGCAATATCCAATTTTTTTAATTTAGAAAAATAATTTAGTAATAATTAAATATGTAGGAGTTGAATGTC
>CAXKVX010003394.1:0-19458 GCA_964058865.1 Eleocharis quinqueflora | reverse complement strand
CTAGGCTCCTTGATAGAGTAGGATTATCTGCATGTAGTATAATTACAAAAGTAATTATATTTGATAAATATACTCAAGATTGGAAAAAGATTAAGTTTGCAAGGATGACACACACCTACCTTGAAACTGATATGATACAGCGAGACAAAAGAATTAACACGACTAAAATAGTTTACTAAATCATGGTATTATATAGTACAACATCATCTGTGTAATTGGATGGTAAAAGTGTAGATATCAGATCCCTCTTATGATTATAGAAGTTAAAATGATTTTAATTCTATTTACCAACATAACACAGATCCTATTGGGTCACACCGTATATGAGCTAATCAGAAAATCTTACTGATTAATTATAAATTGATTATAATTAATATTAAGATGGTTATAATTAAGTATGCATGATATAATTAAATTATAAATGTCATATAAGATGACAAGCAAAAACAACGATTCATTTATAAGCGTATTCGATGCGTTGTATAAAACCATATTGAAAACAAACCGAAACCGAACACTAAGAAATATAATTGTTTAGAACAATTATATATATTTAATTTATATTTTAAATATTAATTATGGTTAGAATTTGGGATGACAATCATTATCAAATTAAAGTCTTAATTAAAAATAAAAAAGGATGTCGGCATGGATGAAAATATAAAGTGGGAAGTTTGATACTTTTTCTGGGTGCCGACATTAATAATGACATTCTTGTAAATATGCCAAAAAATCAAGGGTATTTCGGTAAATAGAGGAGCATGGGTAAAGAGAAAATAAAAAATTTATTTGAATCGTATCTAATCAGTCTGATCGAATCGATAAATATATTTTTCGCTTTTATCTCGGTTACAGTTGTTTACGGGATTCGGAAAATATATATTTGCGATAGTTGCGGTATTTCTATTTTAATAACTGCGAGTCGTAAATATATTTATTTTGTCTTTTTCTCGGTGAATAGTGTTTTTGCAGAATTTCGCGGTTTACGGTATTTCTGGCAAAAGAAATAAACCTCTCTCTGATTAGTTCTGATGGATAACCAATAGAGGTATCAGACGTTTGATACTCCGAAGCGAGAAGTTTCTCAGATTCGGTCTTCTCGGTCTGTTGCAATCCAGTTGAAATTTGGATCAAGGTATAAATATGTTATATTTATCTATATAATTTGTAAGTAGATTAAAGTTTTAGAAATCAATTACGGAGTAGATCTGAAAAATGATTAAATCGGGTTTTGATGCCAAAGATAAACTGGAGGTGAACACCCTCGGTTGTTTATCTGACATACCTCGTTTAATCCTTGGCTTAAGTTAGAAGTAAAATTTTTGTTTTACGGTCTTTCCGCAGCTTAAGCTAATTAACAGGTTTGAATCGTCATGACCCAACAATCTGATCCCTTGTATATACCTTCCCATGTTGGCCGATTTAAACCAAACAAGGAATTATGCTTGGGGACTGCAGTTTTGGGTATGTTGTATAGGCAGTTGTGCCATGGGTGTGAGAAGAGTGCCAAGCAATTGGGAGGGTGTTTATTATTACTCTAGATGTGGGCTTCGGATATATTCCTGCCTTTTCAACCAAAGGTATTGGGTCGAGAGGTACTATGTGGACTCACACCTAAGACAAGGGTTGCCACATGGTTTTCGTTAGTCTAGTCAGCACCATTGGACTGAAAACAAACGATCGCTAGAGAAATATCAAGAGTGCATTGATGCACTGCAGGACGAGGATGATGAGTGTCAACCGTACAATCCCGAGTTGATTAGTGTGTTGTCTCCCGCATGCATGATGCATGCTATGTATTGGTTGAGCACGAGTGCGCTCATTGATTTTTTTATCGTTGAGACATCATCAGGATCGGGTTATGGGACATTTCGGTTGGTATTAGGTCATCCCTCCTCTCGACCCGTCCACACTTTGTCACATTCATGATGTGGACCGTCAAAAGTATCCGAAAAAGGATTGAAGAGATTATCACAAGGACTTCGTGGCTCCATTATATGATCGAGACCACACTGTCATCAGAGAGGATCGGTCTTATGACCCGATAGTGCAGTAGCATACATGGAGTGGTACAATTCTGCTAGCATACCCACCTTTGCATAATATCTGGGCCTATCCACCGATGGAGTGCCTTCCCATGAGCGCTTGTTGCGTCTGGAGCTTTGCTTAAAAAATATGGTAATTTTTCTCAAAATTACATTCATACAGCTGTATTTATATGGTTTTATTGAGTATGCCATGTATTTTACTTTTAATTATTTAACCAGAATGGTCCCTAATTGTTTCTTAACCACCTCTAGAATGTATTTGAAAATAAATCCACTACTTGAACGTCGATGATCTCGGCTAAGATTGACATTCAAACAATTATGTGGTCCGACCAATATTTTAATGACAAATAAACCTTTTTTCTTTGAATGAGATGCATGAAGCCACCACGGGCACCTAGGATGTTGCTTGCATTTGACCGTATATACGGAGGGAGTTGATTTTATGGTGACAAATTCGCAGGTGATAAGTAATAGACCATTTCATCAACTCGTTCTTCAAACGATCTTTATTTTCAAACTCTTGCTCCACATAAAAATTCACCATTTGATTATTACATCCATACCCACCGCGATGGTCATCAAAGACTTCTTCAACCTCAAAGAAAAATTCGGAGGCATTTTTGCTAAATCCATCAACTCCTTTAATCCTTTCAACATCATCTTCATCCCCATCTCCATCTGATAGATATTCCTCATCTCCATCATCATTGTCAGCAAGTTTATTATTGATACGAGCTTCTTCAAATGTATTTCTCCCCTCCACAACAATTCTACGAAACCTCTCATATCACTGTGATTGAGAAATATATTGATCATCCTTGTTCAATGACACATCCTTAGTATAAATTCCTTGATCGGTCATGTTGTCTTTCAAATCAATGCAATCATCATCCACATCATCCTCAAACACAACTTCTTGGACCACATCTCCGACATAAGCACTACTCCCTACCTCTTTTGACGTTCATTCAATATATAATTCCACTATAGACAAATATATTTTATCTCCTTGTGTGTTCCGAATCACACTACTCAATGATTCACTATCGTTAGTTGCAACAAGCACAAAACATAATCTACCTCCTCTACCGGCTTTCCATCCAGCATTTATTGCTATGTCATACATGCTCTCCGACCATTCGGTAATAGAGTAAATCTTTGTTTTAAGCTCAAGGTATTTGATTTTTGGATTTGCATGAATCACATTTGATCTCGGGACTTCATAGTTATATCCATCAGAATCTGTAACTATTTTTCCTCCATGGTACGAAAATTGCTATATGGTCGATATTCATTCCTATACAAGATAAATGAGATGTTTAAATAAATGGCACAAATGAAGAGAAAATAATGCTTAGTACAAGCTTTGGCATATTTTTAGAGAAACAAAAAAGATATACAAATAAATTTGGAAAGTATGTATATAATAATAACTTTCACCATTCTACATGTATCAAATATTAAACATATCAATAGAAATAAATGTGAACTAATGGTAGAAAAAAATTACCTTCAAGATCAAGGAGGCAAGAAGTGAATGAGTGCTCAATCAAGGAGGCAAGCAGGTGAGATCTCTGGAAGAAAAGAGAGGAGAGAAGAAAATGAGTAAAAATGAATGAGATCTATGGAAGAGAAGAGAAGAGAAGAGAAGAGAAGGTTTGAATTTGGGCGTAATGAGTACATTAAAGAAGTAAAGGGAGTTATAAAGAGGAAAGCAAACAACAAAAGCGTGGGAGTTATAAAGAAGAAATTTAGGATTTGTCTTTTTCTTTACCAAATGGAGAGAAAAGCACCTATCAGACTGTCCAAAAAATTTCATAAGGAAAATATTTTGGGGATACTGAATTTGATACGCAATCGATACCGAATAAATGTTTTCCGTTAATGGACACCTCCAGTAATTTTTTTCACCTTAACAACTGGACAGTTCCATTTTCTTTCATATTTGAAACTGTTTCATCGCGTCATTGTTCCGATTGATTCCTGATTCCGATCTCTTTTTCTCTGGAAAACATGTTATATTTGTTATGCATGTTATTTCTGCTATTATGCATGTTATTTCTGTTGTTATGCATGTTAATTGAAAATGTCAGCATACAAAATATGATTTTCAGACATGTTATTCTAGTCGTCATGCATGTTAGTTGATTTACTATGCATACTTATTTGGTTATGCATGTTAATTGAAAACGTTAGCATACAAATATGATTGTCAGGCATGTTATTCTAGTTGTCATGCATGTTGATTGATTTTACTATGCATACTTAATTTGGTTATGCATGTTATTGAAAACGTCAGCATACAAAATATGGTTTTCAAGCATGTTATTCTAGTTGTCATGCATGTTAGTTGATTTACTATGCATACTTATTTGGCAAATTCTTCCGATTTAATCTTATCATCGTCTATAAACGCGTGTGTTTTATTTGAACTTGTGGACGTCAGAGTTCAGAAAATAAGGTCATAGTTGTCAAATATTTAAAAGCGAGCTATAATGGTAATTCTCAATTTTTTTAGGATTATGCAAAACAATATGATATTTTGTTCGGATAGGTGACAATTCGACAAATAAAATGCATTTATTGTGTCCCTCTCAAATAGGATATTTTGTCCTCTCATCAATAATCATCCTTCTTTAAAAATAATTTACGAATATGTTAAGAACATAAAAAGGTGATATTTGAAATTTGAATTGATTTTTATATTGTTTTGCTATTTTGTTAGTGTATGCTTTGCTTTGATAAAAAAATAATTAGTGCATGTGTGTAAAATATGATGATTCATTTATAAATTTATTTAAAAAAGTTATTATTTTAGTATTATTTATTTAGTTTGTCACCTGTTTGTTATCCTATAATTTTAATTGATAAGAGTATGATATTTGTAAGTCAAAATTTAACGAATAAGGATATGATAAGGATAAGAGTAATTTCAAACGAATACGAATACAAAAATAGCTTCACACGATCTATACCGTACCAATTGACAATCCTAGCGAGATTTACATAAAATAGAAGAAGATAAGAGTATAAAATCATAATGTCAGTCTCTCATTTTCTTCCTTGTACAATATTATATTACAGAAAATAATGTTATATTAATATAATGAGTTAAGCTAGAAAACTTTGCAAAGTGCGATCAAACGTATTCAAATTATAAGTACGAACAACATATTCAAATCGTTGAACATGATCTACATATTTAAATGTATCTGAAATTTGATTTTACATTTTTTTTTACAATTTCATATTATTATTGAATGAGAAGAAAATTAGTCGATCTAACGATTTATGGACCATCAATATGAATATTTTTGTAGCTCTGTAAAACAATAATAAACAAGTCCTAAACAAAGTAAAATTGGGTCTCCAATTATATTTCAATATGTAGATCACGTTTAATCGTTTGGATTGATCGTTTGAACTTTAAAATTTAAAATTTAAAATATGAATGTAAAATATCGTTTGAATCACGCTTTGCAAACTATTCTGGTTTAACTCTTATGTATATCATATTAGAGCATACATATATACAAATAAATTTATAAACTTTAGCACCAGTCTAAAACATAGGTACAAAACACACACTATTAATCTGACAATTTCGATAAAATTGACATTCACCCTTAAAAACATATCATTTATTTCTAACGCATAATACTAAGTGGCTCGACTACACTTTAATTAAAAAAAATTTAATGCCCAGATTAGTATTATTTGTGAATTCTTTTTCTGTATGACCTTAAAAAAAAAATAAGAATTACATTCATGATCCTGCTTTTAAACATTTGACAGTAATGGCTCTATTTTTCTGCGTTCAGATGTGCTTTCTAGACGCACTCGTTCAGAAATAGAGGTCACTCTAGTTTGCAAAGCAAAAAAAAAATATCAAGTACTTTTGAAATATGCATTCACGTCTAAATGTGCGTCTAGACATAGCGTCACAACATTGCTTGAACGCAGCGTTCTGACGTGAACGCAAATTTGAAATTTGGCACCATACTTACTCATTTTTGTCATTTGTTTTTTTAGCGTGAACGCATGCGTTTAGTCTGAACGCTGAACGCAAAAAAATAAAATCATGGATGCCAAATTTTTTAAATGAGAGCCACAAATGTCATTCTTATTTTTTTAAGGATCAAACAAAAAAATTCTATTATTTGTAGGAACCCGCGTTTGGTATAGTAGCAAATGTAATATTCTTTGTATGAGATGTTATAGGTTCAAATTTTTTATTAGAACTTTTTATGAATATTTAAATTTGAACGGGCTTAGCCGTATTTTTATCTTAAGAGGTATTATACTTGCAGCAAAGCAATGAACTACTATTAAAAACAACTTAAATTTGCACTCGATATATTAACTATGACACAAAAACTGCAAAATCATTTTTTATTGCTATCATTTTAATAGCTTTTGTAACTTTTTGAGTTACAAAAAATAGAAAATGCAACGGACCAATTGTGATACTATTTTAATATTTATTTAATATAAACTTGATACATACAAGGCAGCTATTTTGTCAAAAGAAAATTTTGTTTATCCACAAAATTACAATTCAAAACCTAAAGATAAATCTTGGTTTCCTTTCATCTCCAAAGCTCATCTTACTTGAATATTGAAGTTAAATTATAGTTGTAAGGAACACGAAAGGAAAAGAAAAGAACAAATATCGAAGTTAAATTATAGTTGGAAGGAATATAAAAAGAAAAGAAAAGAACAAAGCATGAAATTTAAAATACACATCTTCGACCATTCTCATTCTTCGATGAATTCACATTAGTTGTCATAATTTTCTATAAGCCTATAGAACGAGAGAATGACAATGAATCTCGTTAAATAAATACTAAGAAACATGCTCCCTTTTGTAAAATTCGAACTGTCCAAATCAAATACGGATCTTTCAGCAAGTGTCTTGACAAAATTGTGAAATTTAGGATTTGTCTTTTTCTTTACCAAATGGAGAGAAAAGCACCTATCAGACTGATCCAAAATTTTCATAAACTGTCAAACCAAAAACATTTTTAATAGATAAGACCAATACTCTCCTAAATATCATCAATGGTCAACTGCGCAAGTATTACTTGCGTCCATGCACTTTTTCTCGTTTTTGCAGGAATGGTGCGACCCAAATATGTAGAAAACTTAGAAGCGCAATGCCTCTAAGTTGGAAAATTCATTTAGGGATGCAATTTTTTGCAAATATGTGATTATTCTGAACCCACATGTTAGTGAAATACTATTACTTACGCCCTAAAAACCTTATATTTCAGATCTAAACTCAACTTTTCCCTCTTCTCTCCCAACTCAACTTCATTTTTTTTTCCTTCTATTTCGAATTTCCTATTCCTCTCCACAAATTCTAAACACTAAATTTTCATTCTTCTTCCAAAAACTCCTCAAAAAATATTCATTATTAGTTTCTTCACCGAGGATCCATTCAACACGTGCCGCGTGGTGTTCATTACTCGAAAAACTCTACGGGTAATTTTACGGTACATGATGACAAACAATCGTGAATTGGGACCAAGCTCTACCGGTGGCTGAGAGTTTCAAATTCAACACACATATTAGAAATCTCGGAGATGTTCAATGTGAGATTACCACTCACCCTATATGCATTTCAAATCTGAAACTTCTCTGGAGTTTCCAACAGTGACTTCACACATGAGGGGCATAAATAATACTTGTGCTCCTATATGCATTTCAATTATGAAACTTCTATGGAGTAATACTTATACCCCTAAGTTCAACAACAATTGGGATCCATACCTGCAAAAGCAGTGGAAAAATGTCTTGAAAACAGAGAAAAAATGAATCTTTTTAGTGACGCAAGTAGATCTTTAATATTCGTTAAAAAAGTTCATTCTTTGACCTTGTACGAAAATTTTCCTACTGATCTGGCGGTGTGGCCCACACTGAGATCCATATGATTGAGATGTACACTACAACTGTAACCTTTCTTGTATAAATATATTTCCTAATACTGTAATACATAGTTACATACATGGAGCTAGGATGAATTACGTCACAAATGATTACCTATGTTTTTCTTGACATTGTTTGCTTCTTCAATGACCCAGCACACAAAATAATACAAAATGAAAATGAACCAACTTTGATGAGGCAAAATATCTTGCATTTATTCCTGTCATGATGAGATGAGATGAGATGAGGAGCAGATAAAGTTCATGCATGAGCTCACCTTCTCCCATGCATGTTCATGTTTCTATTGGGCAGTTGGCACTTTTTGATATATTTTTATTACATTATTTATATACGTGCTTTCGGATGAAACAAATTCAAATAATAAAAATTGAGACTGAATATTGAGACCAATCATTAATTGTTTATAAGCATTAAGCAGAGGCCTTTTTCAACAATTTGCATCTGTTGGTTCTTTCTTGTACAAGTTGTAAGGTGGAGGACACTTTTGTGTTGTTTCTAAATCAGGAAGTTTGAATTGAGATATTTCCTCCCCGGTCCTTGTTGCGCAGTAATTTGGGCCTCTGATCTCTTTTTATTGGCAAATTTTTCTAGTAATTCTGTAATTGTTTAGTATCAACTATTAAAATGTCCTGATTAGAAGGTAATCCAGCCACACCTTCCAATAAGGCATGCAATAACATAAAAAGAAAGGATAAATGCAGATTCTCACTGCAAATAATTCAAGCTCAAATTTTGTAGAGTTAGTTCGTGGATCTCGAAACATAGATAGAAAGAATTAATAATCATATGCTATCATCGCAACAGATATTAAAAAGGATATTAAAGTTCAAATTTGTAATAGTGGAAGGACATAATCATTCAAACCAAATTAACTTAGTTCTATTAAAAGATTCAAAGTTTAGAACTAAACAAAGAAGAACAATTTCAACACCTAGTGGCTATATGTTTCATTAGTAAGCCGACAGGATATATTACGATTTAGTAGTTTAGTAATGATTAATTAGAATGACTCGTAAGTTAAGAGATCATGAGTTCAAATTCTTATGAGTACAAAAAATAAAATTCGTTAAGAATTATTTAGTAATAAACACTGAACGCTTTTAGATAACTGGTAATTTAGTCAGCAGGTTAATTTGCAAAGACCCATTTGCGTTTAAATATGTGAATCAACATAAATTAAGGACATAGTGCTTAGCATTTGAAACTGAACTTGCTATATCATGTCTATTAGGGTATTTGATAGCTATGCTAAATGTCTCAATTCAAAGTGTGCTCCTAAAACGTTTGATTTGTCAAAGCTTGTTTCTCATATATATATTGATGTTGTTTATGTTATATGTGGTAATTGCAAAATTATGCTCCTATGACTTGTACTTGCAAAGGCGCTACATGTATCTCCAATTAAGGGGAGCTTTCTGATTTTTATTCGCATACATAATTGCAATGAATTTTGTTTAATATTTTTTCCTCAATCCATATACGTCGATAGTGCATGATTAAGGAGGAGTTTTTTTATTGATCTAATTGCAACTCTTTTGTCGATTTCAAAAAGGAGGAGAATGAGGTGCGTGATGTGCATGAAGCTAAAATTAAAATTTCATAACTTATCATTCCCCTCATACACTATAAGTTTTGCAAATTGTCAAAAGGAGAAGATTGTTGTTCTAAATAATTTTTTTAGTTTGATGATTTGTAAAATAATTTGAATTTAACCGTTTATCTTATTTGAGCTTGTTTTAGATATTTAAATGAGCAAAGAGGATGCTAACAAATAAGAAGTGAGCAGAAATGTTCGAATCATCTTAGAAGTGTAGACAAACATGATGAAAGCTTAGGAGCAAGCAATAAGTATGATGGAATGCATATTGTGCTTAGGTTAAAGTTCCATATATTTGAATTAATTTAAACAATTGAATTTGAGTTTGAAAATAGCAAGGAACATTGTTTTTTTACTCACAATTACGTAACAGTGGCCACAATTGTGTAACGATGGGCATGAAATAAAAAAGGAAAATATAACGGTCGGATTCTAAATCCATAGTTATGTAATAGTGACTCACAATTACGTAATGACGAGCTGCAAAAAAACCTAAAAAATTCAGATCTGAGCCGTTATAAAAAAGAGCTCTCTCCCTTTCTCTTTGAATTAATAAAAAACCCTCAAAATACACTTTTAAAGCAGCCGCCATTGTTGAAAACTCAAAACCTTGTCTAATCTCTTGCTATGCTCAAATTCTCTTGTTTAATTTAATCAACATTATTTGTGAGATTGTTTGAGAGATCATCTGTGCCACTTTGGTTATTTGGCCTTGTCTCTCATTCTTTGAGTGTAAGAGAGCAAGGTTCAACATTGTAAAAACAATTGTTTAGTGGAGCGGACCAAGCTTATTACCGCAAGAAGTGGGGGCTCCGGAGACGTAGGCTTTGTCGAACTCCGTCAACATCTTGCTTTCTTTCATTTGTCCAGTCATTCTATCTCTTCTCTATTTATCTTAATTACATTTAATTACTTGAGAAGAATTGACTTGTTGATTATTACGCTTCCACAATTAGAATTTAATTAAACCAAATCGGTATTTAGATTTCTCCAATTAATTGTTAGTAATTTGTATTGGGAAGTATACCAATTAAATTATTTGAATTGACTGTGTTGATTTATCTATAAATTGCCATTAGAAATTAAATTGTTGAAAATTTGCAATTAAGTCCTTTTAATTGTTAAAATCGAAAAATTGCATATAAACTTGAGCGTCTAGATTTATCAGGACGAACTTTCTATTTTTTATTCGCATTTGACTCTTTGACTTTTTTTTTTTGGAATGTTAGTTATGGGGACGAAAGTGGGAGATAGAGACTGGAGATTGTTAGTCGAATCTTTTATTTAATTCTAAGTCAAGCAGGAAAGAAATAACAAAAATGAATGTATAAAAATAATTCATAAACCTTCAATGTCTTGACCGCTTGACTTTCTATTATTGAATTAAAAAAATAATATATTTGATGTGTAAACACATCAATCATTATTTTGATTGGCTTCAACAATTTGAATTTTTATTTGAATTTGATTTTAATATTTTTCTTCTCGTGATACATTTATATGGCATAATAGATAATGAGGCTGCACCAGTATCATAGATAATGATTAGATAATGATAACAGTGCAAACATATTATAGGTATATCGTGATTTGTAGTTGGTATTGTAGATATACTCTTAGATTTTTTTAATTAAAAGGAAAGCGGTAGAGTGTTCCTCTACTAATTAACTGAAATGTTTATATATATACTTTTTGGTTAATATCATATTTGTCCATCAATCTTCTCTTATATCATATTGGTGCACTGTGTCTTTACAATGACTTATATCACCATAAACACTTAACACTTAATCTTCATATTTACCCCGAAAGTTGTAAAGACAATCAACTCTAGACATAATACATTTTATCTGTGGTTTAGAAATTGAATTGACCAAAATATTCTTATTAATTCATCTAAGTTTCATTTTACTTCCCTTCGTGTTTTGTCAAATTGGACAATCATTTTATATTGAGCAATCTATAAATTATATGCAATAATTACAACGTTCCTTTATTACAAAAAAAAAAGACATATATGCATCTGATTTCATTATCTAGAAATTTAAGGTCAGTTTTTGTCAAGTTATAAAAAATATAATCAGCAGTAACTAATTAACAGTTAACGTACGTACATAAGTAGTATATCAATGAACTTACCAATCAACACATGAATTCTTACGTGCTCCATCTGACACGGAGGGCCTGAATCATCCTTAAACAAGGAACATATATAACATCCATTCAAATTAACAAGCAAGTGTTTGTTTCAGAGAGAGGAGGTTACATTACATATAACCTCTGTGTACATGTGAATAAGAGTGAATTCACTGCACTCTGGATTAAAAAAAAACTCTCGGATTAACATTTGCATTATACCTACCATTTCTTTGTCCAATGTAGGTTTATGGCTGAAAACCATGCTGATTTTTGTTAATTAAATGGTAAATTGCATCTAGGATGTGGACTTCAATGAACTATCACATTTTCTTTGTTTCGTACATTTCGACTTTTAGCGAACACAATGCTTTCTCGAACTAATTAGTTATTACAAGGTACAATTTAATAATACTTCGAATCCTGGCTTTACTCGTGGTACATTTATATGACAGAATAGATAGTGAGGTTGCACTGGTATCATAAATAGTGATACCAGTGCAAACATAGTATATGTATATGATGATTTGTGGTTGGTATTGTGGATATACTCTTATACTTTTTTATTTAAAGTAAAAGGAAAGCTGTAGACACAGACACTACATCAAACTGGCCCAGCAGACACCGTATTTGTATTTGAGACCGGCCCATTTGTATGTCGCAGAAGGCCTTCATTTAGCGGGCCAGCACGCGACATGTATTCGGCCTGCGACGATCGAACCCTGCGTCGCCGAAGAAGTTGTAAATGTAGGGGCGAAGGTCATCAAAGAAGTTGTATGAGGATAATGAATGAATATGCTTTGTACACGGTGACACTTTTTTTAAGCACGATGCTTTGACATTAGTTGATACTGTTGATGCTTTGACATTGCTTGATATTGTTGTCTCTAATACATTAGTTGTTTGAGTTTGGTTTCTCTAATACATCAGTTGTTTGAGTTTGTTTTCTTTAATACATTAGTTGCTTGAGTTTGTTTTCTCTAAATCAATCATGTTTAGTACATTTCATAATGTGTGATGTGTCTGCCAGTTTTAATAAACGGACGCCGTATGTTTTATTGCGATATTATGCAACAATACAGAACAAAATAGCATAATAAATTAACCAAAACACAGTGACAGACAATCTGCGACCGGAAATTCGTCTCAGAAAGTCATCGTGACGTCAGCGTAAATGCCCTTCTGTGACGGGTGATTTCGGTCGCACATAATGACGCATTTGCGAGGCTCGCGCTGCGACAAATCCATCTGCGACCGATGCTCATCGCAGGAACGCATCTGCGACCGTTTTGGGCTCATTTGCGATCGGTGGTCCGATCGCAGATGCCCTGTTTTTCTGTAGTGAGGATGCTCCTCTACCAATTAATAAAACATTTATATATATATATATATATTTTCATTTTTTTTATTTCTTTAAAATTTATTGTCAAAATTGTAAAAGTAACTATGATCAAGTGATTCCCTCTAAAATAAACTTCAATGAATTTGCATTATACCTACCATTTCTTTGTCCAATATAGCTGCATTGCTGGAAACCATGCAGGCTTTTGTTAATTAAATGGGAAATTGCATCTGTCACTTGGACTTCAATGAACATTACATTTTCTTTGTTTTTCTTATATTCGATTTGTAGTGAGCACATAGTGCTATCTCAAACTAATTTAAAGTCTACAAGGTACAGTTTAATAATACTTGCAAGATCATGCAGGGGAGGGGACCCACAACCACAAGGTGTTACATTTGACTTTAGCCCCACATGGAGAGATTCTACCATTCCATGTATGAATTATTGAATTATGATCACACATTCACACTTTCTAACTACCCTCTTTTTTATTTTATTTTTATGAAATGGATAGGGGTGATGATTATTAGTTTATTACAACTTGAGCACTGAGACCTGAGAGGCTGAGAGTATCCAATAAAAATGATCCGTCATGGTAAACAAAAAGAAAGATACTTCAGATTGGAACTTGGAAGGAGAAGAAACAGGCCTGTTGTAGAAAGTGGTTTTACTGGGCCGTGTCTGATTGGGCTAAGAAAGAAGACTTTGCTGCCATGCCTCCTCTATTCCTCTGGGAATATGGATTTTTTACATCTCATGATCAACTTGTTGGATTTTCTAACCCAATTAAGGCCTGTTCGGCTAGATACAAATCCATGTACTTTGTTACAAAAAAGAAAAAGAAAAAACAAATTGCCACACCCGTATATTTCTTATCACCATTAATCAAATAAAAATATATCTTTTTCATTTTAATAGTGATGACTATCTATTATGTTGTTTTTAAAAGAATTCTTTGAGAACTCTGAACCTATTGGGATATATCAATCAGATGAGATCCTTTCTGTTTTCTATGCTTTCATTGTTTTTCTTTTCTTGAAGACCGTATGAACAACTTTTCAATAGATACTCCAACAACATACCATACAACAATTACAGTAAAAAAAGGAACAATCATAGAAAAACCACTACAACAAACAAACATTATTTCAAGAATTTCTTTTCTAATGACCTAAAGCAGCTCTACTAGGAACTGATTTATTCAACACTCCCCACCTGCCAAGTTTTGTGCAGGAATCCTCCGAATTGTCGTACAATATTGTATAGTTCCAGCTACTCACATTCCTAAAGTAACAACCATCAGTACCTTCATATTTATACACTTCTTGTGTACTGCCGATACCGCTTGTGACCAAATTACCCTTCACCTTCATATTGCCCTGTGCAGTTTGCAAATTTGTCAGAGACCCAAACCTAAACCCTAATCCGCCTTTTTCCCCAATAACCTGTTTCTGGTCAAAACCAAGCAACAATTCTGATACCAAGGAGTAGGTATTGCCGACATTGTCAGCTGTGCCACTGTACAAATATAGAGGGAAATATTGTTCCAATTCTTCTGTATACACCACTGTGTATGAGTCTTTTACAAATGTACTTGATACAGAATGTATGGTTTGATTCACCCATTGTAGAGTTCCATTGCCTTTGAATCGCATAAGGTTCTCAAAATGCAATTCCTGACCAAAATAGGAAGTGATGTTACCATAAGACGACTCGACCCAACCGGCACTGGAAATAGTTCTATCAGCTTCAATTTTGAACTTACCGTCCAGGCCATTGAACTTGGAGATGAGACTGGGCACGTACTCAGGTGCATCATATTTAATTATGGATCCCTTCGTTTTACTACTCTTTTGATCTATCCAAAGATGCAAATTTGCATCCACAAACCAAACATCTAATGCATCTGTAACTCCAAACCCGAACTCGTGTGGATTTCCATCCAAAAGCTTCCCCAAAATTGGGGTGATTTCTATGTCATAGGAGGGCAGGTTAAAAGACCCAATTCCTGTTATTGGCCTCCAAAGAAGGGGATTGACCCCACCGGTGTAAATCACGGTAAATGGCCATACTGCACCAACCACATGATTGTCTAATCTCAAAGTCACCTCTCTAAATGCACCATTACCAGGAGAACCCGTGAGGTTGTTTTCAGAAATATAGTCATTAGGAGGGTTTGTGTACCAGAATTCATCATTAGAGTGGAAGGAAACATACACTTCCACGACCGCACGGTAGGTATTTGATGGAATGCTTACCTCCTTCGACTGTATATCAGTAGAATTCTGGATCAGAAACCACAACCCATCATTAAGTGGCAAAGCTCTTGAAATAGGCAATACCAAATCAGCTGGTGAACTAAATGCTGGCACATTATCATGCTGCCTGTACCGCTGGTACCGACTTCCCTGGTCAAAGTAAAAATGTAGTGACACATTCACATGGTACACACCAGTATATGTTGAATCCACTAGATTCCCAAGGTACACAGCAAATGTAGAATTCTGAAAAAACAGAGAAGTATACTTGGTAACATCCTTTTGTAGTGTCCATACAATACCGTTCAGGCGTGGCTCGGCCGTGCAACTGCGCAGCAACTCGACTCCACCAAGCCACACACCAAAGATCCGATCAAACTGTCGACCCTGACACGTGGCATGCCATTCGAGAACAATGCGAGAGGGGCTTTGTGCGAGGCACGAAGGAGGGGTGTAAGAGGATGTGACGGGGGGTCTTGAGTAGGTGTAGCCGAAGTCGTGTCGTAAGAGGAGGTGAGAGCAGGGTTGGGTTTTTGGGAGAGGGATCGGTTTGGCGACCTCAAAGTATGTGGTTGGAGAGAAGGAATTGTTGGTTTGAGAAGCAAGGAGTTTAGATGTAGCGAAATTGAGCCTGTGGAGGTGAGAATTGGAGAAGGGGAGAAGAGAGAGGAGGAGAAGAGGGAGAAGAGAGAGAGGGGAGGTGGAGGTGGCCATGGCTGGCTAGGTGAAATTGTGTATTTGGGAACTAATTGCAGATTTGCAGTTGTCTTTCTTTCCTTCTTTACCAAACTCCAACAGAATTGATTTTCACGGTTTTGATTTTTGTTTGTTTATTAAGTTTGGTAAAACACACTACTTTTTCGTTGATTGATAAGTTTGGTTTACTCTAAAAATGATAGTAGGCATAAATGAATTATTAATCCGTATTTTCTAAAATGAGCAGTTATTTTCAAAACAGAAATGAACAGTTTTTATGTGTTGGTACTGTAGTAATTACTATGCAGACAGAGTACGATGTTGTAGTAACGATAAAAATTCAGAAGAACTCGCTGTCCATTTTATTAAAATATTCCACAGAACGTGGATTCATGAATTATCCGTCCCCCACTTCCTGCAGAATCAAGTATAATAAAATATACTAAAAAGAAAGTGTATATCTCAGCCATGTGCCTGTTCTAATTCTAATCATTCCTCGTACTTTCGAATTCGAATTTTTTTGAAATAGTCAGCAATTTTTAAATTGAAAATGAATAATTTTTGCATACTGATATTGTAACAACACTGTAGCAGTTACTATGCAGATAACGATAAGAATTCAAAACAACTGACAATTTCTACTAATTTTTATTTCAGAAAATATAAATTCCACGCTTTCGTGTGGGATCATGGCATATAAGAAATTAGAATAGTACTTTTAACAGAATAAATTACTACCACAAAAAAATGGGTAAAAGCAGAATTCAAAGGAATCCGTGTCCCTCTCCTGTTTCTGTTAAAAAAAATAGAATAGTTTTTTTTTGTTGCATCTAAAAATTGACGTAATTTTTTCTTTTACAAAATATTTACAATTTTTCTATTAATAAAAAGTGCCAATGTTTTCTTAAAGAATTTCTAAAATTACTTGAGTTCTCACTAGTGAGTTTTATTTATTAAATATTTATTTTACCAAAAAAATACGTATGGGATTTTTAGAAAATATTATATTTGTTTTTATTATTATACAATGTTGAAACTTATATTGCAAAGCTCAATAATATGTATCAATACACAGGGGCGGATTCAAAATTTTCGTCAGGAAAGAGCAAATAATAGTTTATTTGTGCAGATTAAGGAAGTTATAGACCAAACAACAATCCATACTCTAACACCTACAATCCGGATTGGAGAAACCATCTGAATTTTTCATGGAGACAAAATAACCAAAGTAACCAAAATGCCAATTTTAATGCACCAAGTCAAGGGTATGGTAACCAAGGTCAAGGTAACCAACAATCAAAGTCCAATCTTGAATTGATGTTGGAATCGTTCATGAATAATCAAAACCAAAAATTCAATGAGTTGAGTAGAAAGGTTGATTTGTTGGCAATCCAAAATAAACTCCTTGAAACACAAGTTGCCCAACAAGCATCTTATTTTACGCACCAATCGGGTATGTTACCACCAAAACCTGAAAGTATTCCAAAGAAAGTCAAGGCAATCACACATACACTTCGAAGTGGCAAGAGAATCAGCACATCTCCACACAAGAGGATCAAGCCTCAAAGGAAGCACAAACTCCAAACAAGGTAAGTATGGAGGTACCAAGGTACATACCTCCGCATAGGTACGCACATTTTCCTCAACACATACCCAATGAAAAAATTGAAAAACAGTTTGTTAAGTTCATTGAATTATTGAAACAATTGCATGTTAATCCACCATTGACCGATGTAATAACCCAAATGCCAATATATACCAAGTTCTTTAAAGATATCTTGTCAAATAGGCGTAGATTAGAAGAGGTTCAGTTGGTTGCACTTGATGCATGTAATAACGCTTTGGTAATGAATGAACTACCAAAAAAGTTGGATGATCCCGGTAAATTCTCTATCTCTTGCTCTATTGGCAATGTCCATTTCGAACATGCACTTTGTGACCTTGGAGCAAGCATAAGTTTAATGCCAAAATCTGTATTTGATAGATTAGGGATTGGGGAACTTAAGCCAACTAGGATCACGCTACAACTAGCGAATCAATCGGTCATATTGCCCATAGGTGTTGTTGATGACTTACCAATCCAAATTGGAAAGTTTTATGTACCAATTGACTTTGTTGTGGTTGACATGAAAGAAGATACCAATACACCTCTGTTATTAGGTAGACTCTTTCTTAATACCGCAAAAGCAATTATCAATGTACACGATGGAATCATAACATTGAACATTGGTGATGAAAATGTGACATTTGACGTTAGAAAGATAATGAAATATCCATCTAACGATATTGGTGTCTTTAGTGTCAATTCTTTTGATAGGATGACAGATGGAGAAGCCAAGGATGTCATCAAGGAAGTGCCCACAAAGAAGAGAAATAATCGAGCATCGAAAAAGGCAAGTCCTCTGCCGAGGTCTCTTGCGATCGCAGTACATCACTATTGCGGCCGCAAGACACTCAGACAGAGGGCAAGCAGAGAAAAGGCATCACATCTTCAAGTATGTTGCAGAGGCAAAACAACTCATTGCGGTCGCAACCCTTGAAGACAGAAAACACCAAGTCTTTGTCAGAGCCACATGCAGCAGGCTTACGGCCGCAATACAAACTCTTGCGACCGCAAGATGCCCTGCCAGAACCCAACAACAACAAAGCCAAAGCAAATTGTGGCCGCAAGAAGAATCCTTGCCCTCGCAAGATAGCTTGTCAGAAAGTGACCCAAGTATGGAGGGTCAAAGCATCGCCAATCGAAACTAGAATTGCGCAAATCTCCACAGCAGGTGACCAAGCACCAAAGGAATACCTGAATGCAATCTCTTCGCATGTAAGAACGGAGATCGACCGATCTCCGCTAAGGTACAATTTCCCCGTTGGAACTTTTATTCACAAAGCGAATGAATTGCTGGTTGAAGGGATGACAAGATTATCCCTTACCAATGAATTGAATTGATGCACCGTTCATCGAGCTAACGACGTTAAACAAGTGCTTCTTGGAAGGCAACCCAAGCAATTTAATTTTCTGTCTTGCATATCTTATTTTCATTTTGCACTTAGTTTAATTTTGCACACATATAGTTTAATTTTTAACTTAGCACCAAAATTTAAAATTCCAAAAAAAATAAGAAAATCAAAATAGAAAATTACAAAAATATAGAAATATAAATTAGGACATGCATTTCTTATTTTATAGCATAGTTGCATAATAATTAGGGACATAACAAAATTAAAACACCAAAAACATTTTTTATTTTCAAACATAAAATCCCAAAAATAACATTTTCTGAGTTTTATTGTCGTCGCAATTTGAACGTTAGGGGTATTAACTACAAGGGTTCCAACATTAACCTTTGCGGTCGCAAACACCTATTGTTGCGACCGCAAGACTTCAATTAGGCACAAAAAAATAGCATCCAACGTTAACCCTTCCAGCCG
>CAXKVX010003393.1:0-16305 GCA_964058865.1 Eleocharis quinqueflora | reverse complement strand
ACTCGCGGTAGAATTGTCTTTGGGAATGCACGTAAAGAGTGTCTTGATATCCGCTAATGTTGCAGCGGTATATGACGGCATGATCAGCACTAACTCGAAGTGCAACTGCTTGATGTTTCTCCGGTCCAGCCCAGTTCTCGATTGTCATGTCCTTCATGATGAAACCCGCCCCACTCGCCGCTGCAACACAATCTCAGAAACTTTAGTCTTGTGGAATGAATTATAAATAAATTGAGATGTAAATCTTTTTTTTTGAACTTCTGCTGCTTTTCTTTTTCCCAAAAGAAGCTACTTTTACTACTTTTTGGACCTCTTGTATAATCTAAACACATACTCTTTGCTAAGAAAATAAAGCTTAGTTAAGATGCTCCTAGAATTTCAAAGTTTGTACTTTAAATGTTTCTCATAGAAAAGTAACAATTTACTGTATATGTACCAAATGTTGCAGTGTGAAAGGTTGTGTAGTTGTCAAAGACACTCCGGGCTCCGACAACCACCGTCTTTCCGACTCCGTCTCCGACAAACATAATATTGGTCTTCTTCCTGCCAACTTTAACATTTTCTTTGTATCGCCCGGCCTTCACATGGATAATGATACGCCGTGAATTATAGTTTGGTACTGCCTTTACCGCATCTCTGATCTTCTTATACGTCCCCTTTCCATCTTTGGACACAACCATATCGGCCTTGATCTCAGCCGCTGGGACTTGAAGCAACCTCCTATCACTCTTCTTCACCCAATTCGGGAACTCATTTGATCTATCAGAGGTGCTTAACAACTTTCTCCCTTTCTTGTTTTCTGTAGAAATGGTAGGGAAATCTTGATTGCTATAGATGGCTAAATTATTACTGACCAGTTTTGATAGTTCATTGAAGTAGCTCATCATCTGGGGTTTTAGGTGTGTGTCTCCACTTTGCTCGAGGCCCTCTTCGCATGTGTCTTGGTTAGTGACAACTGTGCTCAACCATGTCAGTACATCGTCAGACAAAGAAGATGAAGACAATGCCGTGGATAGAGACCGCCCCAGATGATAGTGTGAATCATAGAGCAATTCCATACAACTATCATATGCACTTCGTGACAGCGGGGCCATGTCAGTTAAGGCCAATGCCATGGCATTATTAAGTGCCTTACTGACACGGTGGTGCGTCATGTTCATCGACAATTGTACCAGTTCTTGTGGGCCCGCCTGCATTCCGCCAGGAAATTCCGTGAGTGAAGTCATGCATACGTTCTTGTGTAGGGTAAGCCCACATGCACGTTTTATCGTTTCGGTGGGCACCCGGTGCAAGCCTGAGTTTGTCGGTTCAGACCGGGTTCGAACCAACAAGGCAATTGATATGGAAGCAATGAGTATGAAGAAGATGGTGAGGAGGATTCCAATGATCAAACCTCGGCGGTTTCTGGATGAAAAATGCTTGCTGTAACTCATCTTGCCAGTAAGTGAAGTGGAATTGGAAGAAGGAATATTAATTGGTGTCAAAGGAACATTAATGCCTTGCAACTTATAGAAGTTGTTATATGCGAGAAAATAAAGCCACGAGTCAGAACCGCCTGTGGATTTTATGGTTGCTGCTGGGATATGCATGTCATACTGTCATGTATCCTTATACATGAATAAAATATAATAATGCAAAGACGCGTCAGTAAATGGAATAAAACAGTTAACCAACTTCACACTTTTACAAAAAAAAAAGGGATATTAAGTACATATGTAGCCCTTTAAATTTGTATGATATGTTTCAGTCCGTTAAGTCTTCCATCAAATAATTATTTTTTACTGGAATTCATATATTTTATAATGATGTTTAATTAAATTCTGTATTTACTCAAATTTGATAATGGCTCTCTCTAAATGTAGAAACACCTTTATTCAGTAAGGATCTGATATTGTTTGTCAATGTTTATTGACAATTGTCTCAGACTTGATTCAGAAATGATCTGATATTATAAAGTTTAGTTTGTACGAATCTCGATGCAAATCAAAGATTGAGATTTACCGTGCAGCACGCTCAATATTTGTGCTGCGTGGTAGAAGATCTCATTCCGTCTTATCTCCTTTTGTTGCCATGACACCACCGGATTTGATTTGATTTGTTTTAGTCGGTTGACAAGGCATTTCCCTCTTCTATCGTGTATTAATTTTCTTAATTCAACACACTTCAAACATAATGTAAGCTAAAAATATAATTAGCTTTTAAAAAGAACAAATAGAATGCTCTTTATACTTTATTTGAATTCCAAGGGTGGCATCCAGTTCGAATTATTATGTTTGTCACTTTTTTATCAAAACTTTTAGTGTCACTCTTTTGATTTTTTTTTTATTGAAAAAACTTGGATACATTAAAGATAAGCACACTAAGTACTTCAAATTACTTCAGATGAGTTCGATTTTGATATATAATGTGAATTTTAATGTATCTAACGATTCAGAGTGATTCGGAATATGTAGTGTATCTATTTTTGTTGTATGCAAGTTTTTTCCTTTTTCATTTTATGTTACTTATTTGTAAATATCTTATTTGTTAATAATAATAACATATTTGATCATTAGAAATATATAACTGACAGTTATAAAATTTAATTGTTTTATATGCTTTTTCAAGGATAATATTACTTGCATATAAATAACAATTAAGTTTTTATAATTAATAATTACATATTGAGTTGAGGCTAGAATTGCAAAGTGCATCTCGCACTATAATTTGCATGCGTATCTCGAGTTTCAAAATTTAAATGATAGATTCAAACAGTTAAACTTGTTTTTGAAAGAATTCAATGTTGAACTTAATCTTCATATTGAAATTTTATTGGTCATTCATTCTTTTAGATTTTTTTCTATTTTGAAGAGAAGTGTAAAATAATACGTATTCAATGGTTTAAAATTGTTAGATTAGAAAATTTTACACAATCTTTAAAAAAATAGGAAAATAATTACTAAAAAATGGACAAATCGTTCCAACGAGATTTCAATATAAAAATTAAATTAAATTAAATAGTCTGAATTAATTATTTAAACTTTGAAACTGGAGATACGTAAGCAAAACATAGTATGACATGTATTTTGCAAAACATACTAGCCGGATGTATTTTAAATTAACGAATACCCAATATAAAAATTGAGAAATATAGAACCAAGGGAGGACCCTGTTCTTCTACCGCGCAGTACCGCGTCTCGACAATCAGGAGATTTAGATCTGAAGCACGAATCACGAGAAAATCGAACGATTCCGAAAGCGTGCAACGCGATGCCGCGCGTCAGACGATCGATCTCATTCCAACAAAGGGATGGGTAGGAGTTACAAGGAGGAACAGGGAAACTTTGGTGTGGGGTCTAACCAGCTAAGATCCTCTGCAGAGAACATGCACATGCATCTCTAAATCATCAGGCGTTGAGAATCAGGTGGGCTATGTACGCGGCGCAGCACAACTATTCGTCTATTCCCAAGCCGCAGTGATGATGAAACCTATTGGCTCATTGGCTGAGAAGAGGTGACAACGCGCGTACTACTGCGGCGCTTCACATGCGCTGGATTCTAAGAGGATAGTACATGGTTCTGCACTGACTACACACTGTTACCAAACCAGATCTTCTAAAAATTTTATAATATCTCAATTTTGAATTTGCATCGAGATTCGTGCAAGCTAAATTTTATAATATCAGACCTCACCTGAATCAAATCTGAGCCGTCCGTTATCTACAATGCAGAAAATCTTAAACGTCCGTTACTGCTGCGCAGCAGAGAATCCGCTTCCCACTGCTACTGGTAATAAAAAATTTAAAAATCATTTGGGATGTTGGGACTTGGGATTGTGAAAAGGAAGCACTCAACGAGATACGAGAGAACTAACTTCAGTAACCCCTAAAGATCTCTAATGTAATGAAATAGCAATTTAGTAATTCATACTAACTAAAAAATTCGTACGCACTTAAAAATTTTGTACGCAGCAATCTAATACCTCGTATAACTTTAAAATTTATACATGCAAATTTCAAATTATGTAAATCATTCGCTTACTACTTTACTTCATATTACTCCGTCCGACATGCTTTATTTATTACATAAATAAAGCATTATTATTATATGACCAAATGAATTAAAATGTTGATTTTTTTAATCTGAGAACAATTCTATGCCAAAGAGCTGAGAAAAGAAAGATCTGCTCAGCTTTTCTTTCTGTCACAATCTCGGGTTCTATTTTCAGGAATCGAGAATGTTAGTACGTTAAGGCTATTAGTTTTAAACAGGCCTTCTTCAGTTTTCTGGGGGCCCAGCCCAACTTTTTTTCACAACTGACAACTAGGATTCAATTGTCCATTTGTCCTGAATTTTTTTAATCTGAATCGTCCATTTTTAATTTAACAGTTCAGATCAGAAATTCCGCAAAAAGCAGAGAATTTCAATCCCAGGTCCTCTCCCTCAGAACACAGTACTATCCACTGCGCTAAGAGCCTAAGACAGTGGTGGTAAGTTGGGAAGCGGATTCTCCGTCGCGCAGCATTAACGGATATTCATGATTTTCTGCGTTGTAGGCTAAGAACGGCTCAGATTTGATTCAGGAGTCTGATATTAACTTGCACGAATCTTGATCCAAATAAAAAACTGAGATTTACCGCACAGCATGCACAGTGTTTGTGTTGCGCGATAGAAGATCTGGTTTGTGATAAGTTGTCCTCAAATTGGAAACAAAGTTTGATGCCGAATTGCTTGGGAAGCCTGCGGCTGTCAGAGCTGGCTTTGCAGGGGGAAAAATAATAGTTCGTTGTTATTTTTATGGAGGAAATAAATTATTCTGGCAATGATCAGAAAATACAAAGCATACATAAAGCTCACAAATCACAAACCAGTTTCACTGGAAGTATTAAAATTACTTGTATTAATTGTTCAATGTTACTTGAAATGGAGAACAAAACAAAAGTATATGTGGTAATATGTAAATATATAATCCATATTATCATTTGAAACATGGGGTGAAAAGAAAGTAAAAGCAACAAAAAGGCAGTACAATTGCCTAAATATGAAAAACCTCTTTCTTTTTCAATCCCCTTAATTAATCAAAAATCTAGATGATAAAATGTTGAGAACGAATACTCTAGCTCTGACTAGGCCTCTGTACAGCTCCTCATTTCTTATCTCCATCTCCTTTATACCCTTAATTAATCAAAAAAAAAACCTCTCTTTCTTTTGTGGAGATCGCTACCGCGAGTGTAGGAAGTACCGAAGTATGGTCGACTGATCAGACAATGTTCACTACAACAAACAAGTCTTACTGCTGCCGGAAAACCGGTCGCCAATACACACTGCGCCGGTCGCAGATAGCCCTTAGCGATCCATCCCGGTCGCACTTACACCGTCGCACAAAGCTGGTAACAGATAGTGATCAGCTACCATTGATGACATCATCACCGGTAGCAGATACTTTCAACTGCTACCAAATCTCGGTCGCAGAAACCAATGTTCACCGGTCGCTCTTGATTTCATTAGAATTAAAAAAAATACAGGGCTAATAAAATTTAATTGCAAACACCCAAATAAAATGTTCGGTCTACCAAAATTTAACATGCTACTAAATGTAACTCATTTTTATAATCAAACACCACAAAAAAGACAAACTTGTGGACCAATTTCTGATAGAAAAAATCATGGATAATTACAGAATAAAATGCAATAATTTTTTTCTTAGATAAAAAGAACTAAGCATAAACATATTGACAACTCAAATAATTACACACAATATAGGGGAACTATAATCATACATCTATCTAGAAGAAATTTCAACCTAAACTATGTTCACTACGAATGAGACTGCCCATCAGGAGACGTGAAAATCATCATCTTCCAACACACTCCAGATCGACCTTGATAAATTTCCAAAAATAATAGAAAACAAAATATTTGTCAATGAATGTCAGTTTCATTTTGAAATTGAACAAATTGATTGCTTGCTATGTCTTATGATCTTAATGGTGTTGTAATATTAAATCTGAATTATGTTCAAAATCTCACATGTTTTGACAAATGCGGCATAGGTCTATATATTGTTTTGGAAAGTGTTAATGTTTGTTAAGAGGAACAACATTTCCTTCTAATATTATCACTATAATTTAGATTACTCATTATGTCATGTTCATTCATCAAGTCAGTTTTGAACTGATTATATTTTCTTTTAATATTATGAGTGTTGTAATGATTAACCAAGCAAAGAAATGCAAAAAACCTTATTCATACCGATAACCAGCAATCATGGGAGTAGGTCTTTCCTCTGCAGGCCGAGGAAGAATATGCGCATGTCGACCATGACCTTTGCTTTCTTTTGTGCACATCTTTGCACATATGGACCACGACCATGCTCACTTGTGCACATATTTTTTTCTGTGCCTGAAAGAAAAGTTGTTAAGTACAATTTAAAAAAGCAAAATTTGGGGATCAACTTAATCTTACTGGAATTAGGCGAGGCAAGTATTATTTTAATCTCTCGGGAGGCATGTTCCCATATAGTATGCAAACCTGAATAAATGGCGTAACTATCAGATTCAATAAAAACATATGGTGTGCCAGAAACCAAAATCTACAGTGTATCTATTCACTATATTGTTAGGAAAATCTATTTTATAGTACCATCTGACAACAAAAAACCCAAGTGCCTTCTTTAAAATATTAAATTAAATGTTATAAGTATAGCACATATCGAAATATACAAGAATTCACAAGCCTCAAGTACAACTTCATCAGCTCGGTCCTTGTTAGCTCTTAAGTTGATAATTTCAATTATGCTATGCAAATGAGGCTCAAAATAAAATCTTTTGAGCAAAAAAAAAGAATTACATCGGTAATGAGAAAAGAAAATCTGAGCAGAACTGAAAAGGCGGGTCCATTGCAACTAACAAAAAATGAACTTTTTCCTAGACATCCTTACAGAAAAAGCATTTCTTACACAAACATGCAAAGGTAGTTTAGATGTTATTGTAAAAAGTACAGTTGCATTATAACTATTAGATTATATTAAAAAGCTAATGAACTAGAGGCAACAGAAAGAATATAAGTTGTGTGATGCCTACCCCCAAAAAGGATGGTCCAACTTCAATTAGTTGAGTCCATGATGAACAAACCTATATCAGACAAAATTGGTTTACTGAAACTTTATGAAAAAAGTACAAATGTGGCAGTACCTACTGATTGGAAGTAAAAAAAAGATTTAACTAGTCAATTTGAGAATATAAGAAAAAATATGAACCCATTTGTTGACATCAGCAGTAGGATCCTGAGCTAGAACAAATAAACCTGAAGATAAATGCAGTTTTGTAAGTAAATAAATATGTATCAATTTCACATTATTTATATGGTATTAATAACTATTAGTATTCATATTTTTTAATGCAATCCAGCTACTTGCTTTGGGATAAATGTAGATTTATATGTAAATAATAAAACAAAGGGCAGCAAACCGCTCAACTAATAGAAACAAAGAGAAAGTACAGATATGCAAGTTGGAAACTCTTTCCTAAAGAAAAGAGACAGACAATGCTAATAAATTAAGCTTCAAATTAAAAATAAATACGAAATTTCGAAAGGTACCTGCTAAAAAGCTCCTTTAGATCTACTCCATAAATGTTAATATCGTCAGTGCGACTAAACCTGTAAGTTTTCCAGCCATAAAGCAGTTGTGGTTTTGGTCGGAATGACTAAATTTGCACAAACACGATACTGAAATGTTATCGAAAAGGAAGCACGTAGAAGCAATCCCCGACTTTCCTTCAAAATCGAAAATACTTTGAAAGAGAACTAGTACCTGAACGAGAGAGAAACGGAGAACCGAGGAGAGTGGAGGTCCACTGCAGTGAGATAAAGGAGATCGTAGATTGAGGAGAAGTTTGGCTGTAACGATGCAGATAGGATCGTTCAAAGGAATTCACAGCAAAAAAAAGCAAAATTGAGAATAAATGAAATAAAATTGAAATAATAAGAGGAATTGAGATAATTGGACTGAAATGAACTTCTATTGAAGCTTGAAGAAGATACAAAGTAACAGTAAGAGTAAAATTTGAATAAGTGTTTGAAATGATTTTCACAGACTTCATCGATAATGAGCTAAGACTCTTTGCTGCCTTTATATAGAGAGGCATGGACTAAATTGCAAATAAAAGTAAAAGGATGGTAATTCTGTAAAAGTGCATAACAGAATGGAAATATCCTAACTAACTAAACCCATCCTATCGGTACCCTTACTTCCATCTAACGGCCACCAATTCTGAATCGTTACAATACCGCCCCCTTTAAACAAGCTTGTCCTCAAGCTTGGGTAACTAGTTGATGCAAAGTTTCAACAAAATTTGACTTCCCTGGCAACTCTCTTCTCTGTGATTCCATTTGCTCCGAAGTTGCCATAGAGCAGTTAGCTCTCTAACCCCTTCAATCTTCTTCTCAATGGCAGCAGTCACAAGTTTAGTTGGGACCAAACCTTTTAAACCCTCCCTGGTGCTATTCAATTTCTTTCTTTCGATTGTCACTAGATACAAGTTCAGTTTCAAACTAAACTGGCCCCCAAGTTCCCACTGAGTTGTTTGATCATTCAACACAGCAATTTCTTTCCAATTGAGAGTCACAACAGATGGGGTGAACCTTTTTACCAGTAACATGTGAATCTTACTGCCTTTGTACTGATAGTAGGACATTGCCCTCCCCTTTGAGTGAGACTTGTCCTCAAGTCTTAATTCATCAATTGGAACTGTAAAACCACCTTATGCCTGCCAAGTATTCTCACCAGTGCTCCAACTATACCATGGTACTCGCAATACAATGCTTGGTACCCAATTCAGCCAAATTCTCATTATTTCTGTAAGATCACTTGATGATAAAGAGATTTGCACTGTTCCTTGACTTTGTGCCATGCTTTTAGATGTGGTATCATGACTTTTCCCAATTGCCACTGGGTGGTAGCTGTTCTCAATTGCCTTAACCCCATTTCTTCTAGGTTTTGCAATTTTGTTGCCTTTCTTCTCCCTGCCAAGGGTGTACTCACAGCTACAGTGCTCATGTTTACTGGCTTCTCCTTGTACCACTGCTGTACCATTCCTTTGATTACTCATGATAAACTTGTTGGCAACACTTGGCTTCCTGCCATCATCACACAGCAGTATGTGCTGCTCTTGTATCTCAAGAAGTGTGTTTGCCTCAAACAACCTAACCCATGGTTTGAATGTTTTAAAGTCGACACATTCCCTTTCAATGTAAACACCCTCTTCATTGTATCTCAACAGATGAGGTTTGTACCATTCACTCCTAGAATGTACAATTGAGACCAGCAAGGAAAAGATTTGTAACCCCATGGTATTATCTATACCAAAACTGCCCTTCAGACCTTGCAGTTGAAATTTACTTCTCAATAGCCATTCAAGCCATGGTTGGTATATGCCCTCACAAGAATTGACAGATTTCACTGTACTAGTCAGGAAAGAATAATAATTTGGAAGTGCATTACTACTGTACTCGATTCCTTCTTGCTTGCAGACATCAGAAAAATTGTGCAAAATGAATATTTTCAATGTCTGAACAACCCTCAGCTCTACTCTTTGATCCTAACTGATTAACATATAGCTTTTGAAACCCTCTTTACCTAGTAGGCATAATTGTAAATCAGGTGGCTTAGGTTGAATGACCTTAATAAACTCCTTATTCCCTTTATCATCTATAATTAGACTGAAATGAACTTCTATTGAAGCTTGAAGAAGATACAAAGTAACATTGCCATTATCATTGTTTCTGAGGTCATCAAAACTGGCGTCAATGCTCATTGCCATTGTTTTGCGCATTTCCGTCATATCAGCTCGGATCTGAGATAACATCGTCATTCGAGCAGATTGAGGTAGTTGCGAGCTGATTGATCGAAGCTTCTCGTTTCTCTGAAATCTATGGACGGGTGGATAGGAAGGAGCTCGAACCTGAGCTATCGAAGTTTGCTGACTTTGCCAATCGGCCATGGCGACAGATTTGTGATGAAATTGAAATCGAAAATCGAACAAGAAAATCAAGAATAATGCAGCCCCGATGTGAGATCGTTGCTGCTCTGATACCACTTGTAACGATCCAGATAGGATCGTTCAAAGGAATTCACAGCAAAAGAAAGCAAAATTGAGAATAAATGGAATAAAATTGAAATAATAAGAGGAATTGAGATAATTGGACTGAAATGAACTTCTATTGAAGCTTGAAGAAGATACAAAGTAACAGTAAGAGTAAAATTTGAATAAGTGTTTGAAATGATTTCACAGACTTCATCGATAATGAGCTAAGACTCTTTGCTGCCTTTATATAGAGAGGCATGGACTAAATTGCAAATAAAAGTAAAAGGATGGTAATTCTGTAAAAGTGCATAACAGAATGGAAATATCCTAACTAACTAAACCCATCCTATCGGTACCCTTACTTCCATCTAACGGCCACCAATTCTGGATCGTTACATTGGCGATCGAAAGTGGCGTCGATCGGAGAAAAGTGTCGTCTTCTCGTTTTCTCCATTTTTTTTTCTTTTTCTAATCATTTTTGTTTCGGATTTTCTGGGAGAGGAGAGAAGAAAGATAAGCTGGAGACAAAATTCAAAGACACAATGGGCTAAGTTGGAAAATGTTTTGGGCCAACGCTTGTTGCCAACTTCCATTCGAAAATGAATATGGGCTAAACAATTGGTACCGGCGATATTTCACACGGGCCGCAATTAAGGACGCTAATACTTGATTTTGTCGTAGTGGTTGCGAGCCCGATGAAAACCACGACTGATGCAGCAGCCAATGCAGCCATCTAATCTAATCTAATCTATCTATCTAACTATATCATTTTCCGATACGTTCACTGTTCATTCAACAGTGCGATTTTTTTTTCCGTTTCTTTTTTTCCTTCGATCTCGCTTGCGTCCGTGCGTGTTGCTTCTCTATGTCGGACGCGTGTCTCCCTTTCTTTTCTTCTCTTCGTTCTTCTCTGTTTTGTTTCTGTTCTTTCGGCTCGCTAATTTCCCACTTCTCTGCTGCTGTTTCTGCTCTTCTTTGCTGAAACTGCCTTCCTGCTGTCGTTTAGCTTCTCCTTTTGTCCAGCTGCTCGCTTGTTTATCTCCTGCTTCCCTTTCTTGGCTTCCGCCTTCTCTCCGTTCCTACGCCTCTTTCATCGCAGTTGCTGTCGAGGTATTACTTCGCTGCCTTTTTCCTCCTTTTCGTTTCTCTATTTCTTTCCGTTTCTCTATTTCTTTCAACGATCCTCTTTTCGTTTAATAAGCTGGCGTGCTGATCCCCTTTTCTCTATTTCTGCTCCATTTCTCTATTTCTTTCAATGGGTCAGGCACGTCACTACTTCAAGACTTGGAAAAAAGGGGATATGCTGCTTTTGTTGCTAGCATTTCATTTTTTCCGGATGTGGCAGGGTGAGGGTGAGCCTGAGGTCCATGGAAATACTTTGCCTTGCTTTACCTATTTCTTTCTTCCTTTTTTTAGATGTCGCATCTCAAAAAATTGATTGAAACATTTGCCTTCAAAATCAATCTAGGTGTTATTTATTTTTTTCCAGCTTAAGTTGACTTCAGAGGCGACTCAAAGTCTTTCAGTTTAAGGTGGCAGCATTATTAAGCTTTCTATTTAAATCTACATGTTGCATTTTTCTTTTTCTTTTTTGCATTACGAGTTGATGCTCCATGTGCTCTTGGCGAAATACCCCAACAGAGAGTATTCCAAGAAAAAAAGACACCTACCATCCTGCGGTTCATAACAAAGCATGCTTTTTATTCGCTGCGCTCCTTAATCCCATTTCAAAGCTATAAGGACAGAATCCTCTTGACAATGCCTTTATTTACTTCATTTAATTTAAGATAAAAATGATAGTATAAGCGGACTGCCTTAGTGATGATAATATCATATATAAGCATCAAATTAGTATAGGATTTTGGTTATCAAAGCAAACTCTATTTCGTTCATTTCATATACACCCTCATATGACATATCCTACTCACAACTATCTGCTTGATCAGGATATTGGAGGTAAGTACACAATAAGCCCATAACACATTCTTCAGATCACCATCTTCGTCTGTCTGTGTAAAGTGGGAGAGGGAAGTGATTGTGTGCAGTGAAGAATGTGTAGTGACAATTGATACTGTATCTGTTCTTACCAATTAAGAAATTGAGTAAAAATAAAAATAGATATGGTGCAGTGAAGAATGTGTACTGGTAATTGATACTCCATCTGCTTTAAATAGATACTGCATATCTGAGATGCTTAACTTTTTTTTCTGATGTATGCCTGTTACGCATTTTATTTTTCATTGCTTATTATATATTGTATTTTAATTAGTCTCCTAGGATGTTGTGTCTGTTTTATTAGATTTCTGTGTTCTACTACTTTTCTGTTTCTCTCCTAACACAAATCAAAACAAGATGCGATAGGTAACCAACTACTTTCTATTTTTCGTTTCTCAATTTCTCACAGTCTCTGCTTACAAATTTGTTTTTTCTCTCTCTCGCAAATTTAGACTTCAGCAACAAATTTCATGATCCAGCTCCAATCCTCAGTTGCTCTCGGCAACCTGTTTGGAATTTGGCCGAATAGGTATCGCTATTCGGCAGTGTCTCAGCATGCCTACGCCCTCAATGCGATTTTCAATGGCGAAGATAGATTGCTCAGGAAGGGCTACGTCAGTCAGCTTTCAACTTAAAAGGGAAAAGAGAGAATGTATGCTATTTCATACTTTAACTTATCCGCAAATTGCCCATTTCCTTGCTGCAAAAATACATCTAGACAAGTCAATTTAGAAGAATTATATCATGTGTCTCAATATGAGAGGTAAACTGAATGATATGCAATCCCAATTTTGTTTTAGTTACTCTTGTGTGTTTAGTGAGTTTCATTATGATAAACTAATATATTGATGTTTCTTTTGTAGAGTGTTTCAAATTGATGAACATGGAGAAGCTTCATGTACATCTATTCACTTCATTCAATTTAAGTTTGAAAAGACATTTTACTGGTATAAATACTGTATCTAATTTTGAAAAGGCATGGAGAAAACTGACGAGAACCATGCAAAAAATTGAATATTTTGGGCAAGTTTGCCTTGCCATAAAATCATGCTGCATTTATTATTATGAGTGTTATCAGGTATAAATAGAGTAAACCATGCAATAAAGCATGCAGAGCTATTGGGCATTTGTCTGCATTATGACACAACTATTATTTCACCTTTGCATTTAGTGTCCTAGCCTTCAAACTAGGCATTACTGGCATCAATTCACAACAAAATAGAGATGAATTTTTTTTTTTGCTTAGGCTCTCAGTTTTGGTTATTGTGCAAATTCACCCAGAGTTATGTAGCATGATTTTTTTTTCGCTTAGGGTCTCTCTTGCGCTTGCACTTAGCGATTGGGCCCCAAGCGTTGCGAGTACGGCAGAGATGAAGGTATAGTAAACACAACTAATTATTATTAGGACCTTAGTAAACTTACTGGTATATTTTTGGGTCTGGCACATTTTCTATTAACATTACAATTTTTTTTCTATTTTAGGAGCTGTGTAAGCTTCGTGGTCATTACATACATCAAAATTCTTGAACTCTGCTTCTGGAGTGTAGTAATTATTTTGCTGTGAAGAATGAAGAGGATCTGACGTTGTCGTAAAATTCATAAATGATCGATGCTTTGCTGGTAAACCATATGAACAAGATAAAATGGTTTCTACATCTATAAGTGACATGTCATTTGTATGTATTGTTATTAACTTTGGTTATGTAGAGTGATTTACGTTCCTCCAATATATGTGCCAGCTTGCATGAAGAGCAAATGAAATTACAAAAAGAGGTGTTGCTAGAAAAATTCACCAATTTTAACTCAATTGTGAAAAGCTGAACTGGTGTTTTTTTTTTTTTGTATTCCATACAGTGAGATATTATAACAAAGATTGATTGTTCAGACATGCAATGAGTTAGCTCCTCATGTAAAGAAAATGATAACGGTATTTTGTTGGTGCAGGTGTAATAGTGTCCTGTACATACATGGTGTCCCAGAGGACGAGGAGATCGTGGAAGCCGAATAATGAAGATGAGTTCACAAAATTGAACTTGCAAATTTTCTTTTCAAAAGGGAAGTACACCAAACACAAAAATCAGAAGGATCTACATAGAGTCAGGAGAGTCATCTGACTTTCTCTGAATTTTGGAATCATACAAAAAAATACTTGGATCATATAAAATATTACTCCTGGGGACTATATCTTTGACATCCTCTAAGCTTTGATCATGCAAACATGCATTTAACAGAAAAAGAATCACAATACTAATTTTAAAAGAGAAGAATGCACCATGAGACTCATCAGTCATGGAGAAGGACAAGAAAAAGATCCTTATGAGGGTACTGACAAAAGGACTTACTCTGATTGGTCGTATGACAAAAGAAAATACAAAGAACCCACAAACAACGAAAATAATGATTGTAAAACACATAACCTTATTGTTTGGTAATAGATTGTTGTTGAAGATCATAATAGATTATTGTTGAAGATCATAAGGTTACATGACCTTATCACCCTCAGAAAATAATGGTCTTGAGTCTTGACCTTATTGTCTCCTTTGTAATATTTTTGCTCTTATTTATTCATGCATCTTTGTTGATTTTGACTCAGTTTTTTACTATTTCAGGTACTAATGATGGGATACACTAGAGATATGAAAAATGCAAGCTTATTTAAAGTATTAATGATAGAATGCACTGGAATGATGGTCCCACTGTCGTCCTTCTGACTTAGAATGTTCAATAGGTGGCAAGTAAAAGCAGGGACCCCACACAACACAAAGCTTGGTACAAAAATTTTCCACTTATTTTTATGGAATTTCGTGCATGTCACGTTGTTTATGTTATTATTAGCAGTTCATTTTTTGTATGTTGTTATTGAAAATATTGAAAAGAAAAATTATGCTGGATGTGGGACAAACAGAAGTGTCTTGGATGATGTAATATTCACCTAAAATGTCTTCTCATATTTATTTATTTGTTTTTAATATACTAATGAGGTTGTTTTAAATAGAAGTTGTCGAGTTCAACATGTGATTGGCTGCCAAAATCGAATGTTTCTGAGGCCGACTGATGGTGAGTGGATGACAATAATGGCAAAACATCTAAACATGAATTGGGTTGACAGTGTTAAGGTACATTTCTAATTTATAAGCTTCGTGTTGTTATTTTGTTAAAGATGGAGTCATCGGTTAAATATGGTTAGCAAATGGTTGGTAATTTATAAAGTAATAATAGTAATTTAGTGTTTTTATATCGTGTAAATATATGATAACCATATGAACCTTTCGAACTTTGAGTTTATAAAAGTCAACTAATAATTTAAAAGAATCTCATGTGGATCTACAAGAACCACGAGGTAAATTGCATGCTTCGAGCATCATTTGCATTTAGTTATCCCAAAGCAAAACTTCTTAAGTCAGCATGTTAATATTTCATCTTATGATGTGGAGATGAAGACATTTTTTGGGTGATATGCTTTGAATTCCTTCAAGAGTACATAATGTGTAGATTATACATCTGTTTTCAAAGTTAATCAATATATTTCACTTCAAATAAAGGCATTATGTTTTGCAACTTGCAGAGCTTATTGTTGAATTTAGCAAAGATAGGAAAGCCTTTTAATCTCAATGACATTGCTGTAATTCTCAAGAACATTAAGCTTTCTTTCCTTTATCATAATACATCAGTCTTCTGACGTTGAACTTGTGTGTACACCTTTTAACAAGGATATGTTTATCTCATCAAACCTCAATTTGCCCAAGTATCCATGCAGGTTATAAAAATCACAGAATCATTCTTTACACTTTCCAATATTACTTCATATAACTATTGTATATTCTAAAGTAGAAGAATAAATTATGCTAGCAACTTTAACCACTTTTTACACGGTATAAAATTTGTTATAAAAATTTATGTAGCATTTCAAATTTGCATCGTATATTTATGCAATAAATTATTGTGCTCATCTGTTTTCTTGGTGCACAAAAAATATGATTAAAAATCATGGCTACGTGAAATTTGTTTTGGAATTCAACAAATTGGTACTGCATTTTTTGCAATCGTGATTTTAGTTTTCAAAGATTTCTTCTCTTTGGAATTTTATGTTAGCATGTTTCTAAACACCGACAATAATTGTCGTTTGCTGGCACTTTCGTCATGCATTTGTGCAAAGCAAAAGCAAAATAAAAATGAATTTTCAACCTTCTCTGCTAACTCTTCTTTCTTGCTATCATGAATTTCTACTAGGAAACATAGTTGCGAT
>CAXKVX010003392.1:0-19761 GCA_964058865.1 Eleocharis quinqueflora | reverse complement strand
GGAATAACTAGTATGAACACCTATTTCAATTAGTGTGAATATCTGTTTTATTTAGTCCGAACACATATTTTATTTATGGTGCATCCCATGCATTCTGTGCAAAACAGACTTGAAACAGCTAGTCTGAATATCTGTTTTATTTAGTCTGCATTCCATGCATTATATGCAAAACAGACTTGAAACTGTACAAAAATAAACTTGAAACAACTAGTTTGAACACATGTTTGATTTAGTCTGCATCACATGCATTCTGCTTAAATATTTATGATAGTATGTATAACGAAAACGTTCAGAAGAATGCGTGCGGTTCAACTTTTCATAATTACCGGGCAAGACTAAACAAATTGATAATAATTACATTAATTGAGAGAATACTAGTCGATGTATTAAAGTTGTTGAGTTATTTTGATTTTCCTATATAAGATATCATCGTAAATATTTTTTTCTCAAGTTTAAAAGTATATGAAACAATATCTAATTATCTAATTTATTATGAGAAGGATCAAATGCCTACTTTTCTTGTGCCTCATCATGCCCATTAACTTAAAAAATTAATTAATTAATTTTTTAAGACTTTAAATATCAAAACTAATTGATTGAATATTTCATATATGCCATAATACATGTGTATAAAAAATATTGTAACATTTTAGTTTAATTTCATTGGTCATCTAGAGCTAACAAAATCAACGGTTCAAAATTATTGGATTTGAACCGTTGATTTTGTTAGCTCTAGATGACCAATGAAATTAAACTAAAATGTTACAATATTTTTTATACACATGTATTATGGCATATATGAAATATTCAATCAATTAGTTTTGATATTTAAAGTCTTAAAAAATTAATTAATTAATTTTTTAAGTTAATGGACATGATGAGGCACAAAAAAAGTAAGCATTGGAACCCTCCTCATTTATTATCTTGGTCGTCGCATCGTGCGGGTATAGTGCTAGTAAAAATTAAACTGATAGATGTGAAAAAGAATTACCATACATAGATTAGCCCAAATAATCAAGTAGCATAGCACATTTCATTTTCTAATTTTCTTGCAACTTACCGTCTTAATTTTACCTTTTCATTTTGCTTAAAAGAATTGCACTTTATTTACATTGTTACTCTACTTCTTATAGTCGTTGCAACAAGCTTGAGCTTTAATTACCTAATGTCTAAAATAATTATACCGAGGTGAAAGGTCTTGACTCTGAAATAAAATACTCAATTGAAATAATTTAGTTGGTTCGCATATCAATATTATATATAAAAAACTTGTTCAATATTGACATGTCTATTTTTTTCTGGCACTCTAACACGTCATTTTACTATTCAATTTGTATTGTACGTGTGTTCAGATTATCAGATATGCGACACGTCATTAATTTCATGCACTAATTTCAGTATAAATTATTAATAACATTAATTTCACGTTCACGTCTTTTTCATTTCATATAAATCATCATGCTTTCAAAAGAACTTAAAAAAGATATATGATATTTATTATTATATAATTCTAATTTCAATAAAATAATTTTATTTAACAAAAAATTTAAATTAGTATAATTCCACTATTTATTTTTTTAATACACGAATTCTTTCTTAAAAAAACAAGAAACAACAATACCACGATGCAATTTCTAGTTATATCTCACATTCAAAAATAATTTGCTTTAACCAACTATATTAGTCAATGTAGTTGAGATCCACTAATTGTCCAACAAAAAGTACATTTTTAAAAGTTCGACGATCAGTAATATGTCGTGAGAAAAATACACATGTTTTAGTCATACGTACCGTGACATTCTTAATAATATTTTTTTCATTTGAAATTTGATGACATGTCAAAAAAAAGAGTCACACGTGAACGTGAGCCAATTCAGAATTTTCAATAAAGTAGGATAAAATTTTGGTACGAGACACATTATTGTAATATTTTGAGTTGTATATATATTTTTTTATTTTTACATTTGTTTTGTTAGAATTGAATTCTAAGATCAAGAGTCCAGTGCGGAAGCATTTTTCTTAATTACAATTCAAATTTTTGAATCTTAATCACCTATTCAAACTTACAATTTAAACTTTTGGATCTTAATCACCTATTCAAACTTCTAAATCTACATTTCTGAAATTATAATTAGAGTTTTTTAATTGTCACATTAACCAATTATAGGAGAGCATTGAGAGGTAGATCAACTTCAGTCAATTATGAAGCCACGTCAGAGTTTATAAACTCTGAAGCAAAATTGTTAAATAAGAAATTCTGAAACAAAGTTGCTAAATAAGAAACTCACCTACATTCCCGAAACTAATTTAGCAACTGTCACGTTAGATTATAAACTCTAAAAGTTTCAAAATAAAGATGCTCTTATTCATAAAATTTAAAAATTTAAAAAATAAAAATACTCTTATTCTCTCGAGCGTTTGTACATGTTGACTTCTCTATACATCGCAGCCCACTAAACGTGAAAAGTTCAACAAGTCCAATGAATTCTATTTAACCCAATCTTGATAACCACACGATACGGTCATACGGGCCGGCCTTCATTACAAAATGTTAGCCTACAACTCGAAAGGGTACACCATTTTAGTGGATTTATACTTGGTAAGTATTATGCATGAATTATGAGATCGCATTCAATTATTGAAAGAACTCTCCACCTACCAAATCCAAAACAGAGCATACTCAGGTCAGGACTACAGTATTTTCTAACCAGAGAATTCTCTGGGCTTAAATAATCTATTGACTTCTTTTATGTTTTCTTTCCTTCTCTTCTATTTTTTTTTTTCAAATATTCGTTGACTCCACTCTCACCTTTTCTCTTCTCTTCTCTTTTTTTGTGTCAAACAATCCGCGTCTTTCATTAACTCCCGAGCTTCCAGAAATAGAGGGCATAGAGATATAGAGATTTAATTATTTTCTAACAATGACTAGGTCAAACCTTGACTCAGCAATTAAAACTTGAATTTTGAGAGGAGCCAATTCATGCTGACCTTTCTGGTCATATATATTGTAGACTATGCGACAAGGGAGCAGTGAAAACAACCCCAAAAATGAAAAAAAAAAATATATATATATATATACTAAGAAAATTTCTTCCTTTAATTTTGTCGTACGTTGTATAATATATTGGTTGGTGGGAAATGAATCAGTCAATTTGGGTTGCTGTTTCACTTCCAAAGGAAGAATGGGTTGGTAGTTTGGTACAACGTACGACAATGTGTAGCTAGGGATATATTAATGTGAAACAAAAACGAATTTATAAATAGGAGTACGTAACAAATTTAGGGGAGCCTATCCGTCAGTAATTACAACAAGGTTTATCTAAATAATTTACAGAATTAGCTATCTCAAAACAGTGGCATGCATCATATCTCGATCGGTGCTCCAACAGATTCTGATAATACAGTCTTGTGTTGATCTGACACTAATTAACCTGATTTAGAACGTACCAGGAAAACTAAGTTGAGCTGGTGTCATGCAAACCGGGGAGGTCAATATAGGTGCACCAACAAACACTTCCCATATATATTGACTTCCTAATTCCATAATAGAAAGGGAAGAGGTTCTAGAAGATCTACGCGAACCAAACATCCACAAAAATCAACTATTTGTTAAGTTTCTGTCTTTCTGAGAACTAGCATTTCCACAAAGGTCAACTATTTGTTAAGTTTTGAAAACTAGCATTAATTTCCACAAAAATCAACTAAATTTTAAATCACAACTGTTGGATGATAATTCATAAGATAATTGATTAAGATGAATCAAACGGTTTTTAAACTTTCAAGTAAATATAGTGTGTCATGGCTAAGACTGAGAGAGTACGACTGTATGAGTGTCCTGAATCTTGCACTAATAAAATAAAAGTAAAGGAAACGAGAAATGAAGGGATAATGAAAACATATAATTTTCTATTATTTCTCAACTCAATTATATGTGCTAAATGTTGTTGAATTTATAGTTTGAGTACAACACTACAGAATTAAACTAATTTAGTTAAGCAGTTGAATTCTTATTGGCTGACGATTCATCACCATTATTGATGTTACTGGAGGTATTCATTTGATGTTGTTTATAATCTTCTACAGGCCCTCAAGCCCAACAATTTGAACAAAATGGTGAACTTGTCCCTTAAAGTATTAAATCGTGTTGCAGGCAAACTTTTCGTAAACACATCAGCAATTTGATCTTGTGAGCATAGAAACTGTATTGAGAGTTGATTAGCAGTCACCTTTTCTCTGACAAAATGAAAGGTGATCTCAATGTGTTTGATACGGACATGAAAAATAAAATTTGCTGCTAGAAACGTTGCTTTCAAATTATCACACCAAAAAGTTGGTGCCTGTGAAGGTAATTGATCCAATTCCTTGAGTAGGAACTGCAACCACACAATTTCAGAGGTCACCATTGCTAGACCTCAGTACTCAACCTCAGTAGAAGACCTTGAAACAATTGATTGCTTCTTTGATGACCAGGATATCAAGTTAGGTCTTAGATAAACTGCATAGCCTGAGGTGGATAATATGTCATCTGGGCAACATGTCCAGCCAAAATCACTATAGGCACTGAGTGTAAGAGAGGGAGAAGACTTAATGTGAAGACATGCTCCATAGTACCATTGATATATCTAGAATTCTCTTCACAGCCTGTCAGTGGATGTTAGTAGGATGTTGCATGAACTGAGAAACTTTATTAGCTACAAATGTCAAGTCTGATATGGTCACAGTTGCATATTGTAGTGCCCCTACAATTGATCTATACAAAGTACCATCTGAGAGAGGAGTTCCTTCAGTTTTAGACAATTGACTTCCCGACTGAAGTGGTGTTTTACATGATTTTTCTTTGTACATGTTTGTTTTGAGGAAATTGGTTTGAGATACTGAGTCTGTGTGAGTACCAAACTAGAATTAGTATAAGTAACCACCAGACCAAGAAAGTGACGTAATTGCCCAAGGTCTTTGATGGAGAAGTGAGAGTTAAGTTGCTGTAGGAGTGATTGGATGAGAAATGTATTGATGTCTGTGATAACTATATCATCAACATAAACCGAGAGATAAAGAACATGACCAGATGAGTGAAGCATGAACATGGAAGGATCTGCCTAAGAGCATGTAAAATGTTGAATGTGCAAAGAAACTCTTTAGCTTATGAAACCAGACCCTTGAAGCTTGTTTAAGTTCATATAAAGCTTTATGTAGAAGACACATGATCTGGGTGTTGAGAATCAACAAAACCAGACTGCATATAAATGGTTTCTTGTAAATCCCCATGAAAAAATGCATTGTTAACATCCAATTGGTGTAAAGGTCAATATCTAGAGAGAGCTATAAAAAGGATGACTATGATTGTTGTTGGCTTAACTACTGGTGAAAGAAAATCAAAGTAATCTATGCCTTCTTCTTGAGTATATCCCTTTGCTACTAATCTTGTCTCGTATCTATAGATGGTACCATTAACATTACTTTTAGTTTTGAATATGCACTTGCAGCCAACAATGTTGCTATGGTTAGGAGGGGGACTAGTGACCATGTATTGTTCTGAGCTAGAGCATCAAGCTCTTGAGCCATTGCCTGATGCAATTGGGGTGATTTGACAACCTTAGAGTAGCAAGAGGGATCACTATAAAATAATTGAGATGAGCTAGTATGAGTGATTTGCAAACCTGATCCATTGCCCATATAAACCATGTCAGTTCCAGAATAGATCATGCTAGAAGAGAGATTGTTGATGTCATTTGTGATGTGAGTAGTTGCCCCAGAGTCAAGAAATCAATCCTGAGATGAGTGAGTATTTGGTTGTTCCAAGAGTGCTTGTTGTTGTGAAGGTGGAGCAGTTGAAATGGTTGATTCACCAGTGTAGGTTATATCAAATCTATGGTAGCACCTGATGACTGGATGACCTCACCTCAAGCATATCTGACATTGAATGTTGTCAATTGAGGAAGAATAGATCTCCCTCTTCCTCTGCCTCGATGCCTCATCTTCCTCTCTTGTAAAAAGAATGGGAGCCTCTCTGAAATTGAGAATTGCTAGTAGTGTGATGAGTGGTAGAAGAGTAATTGTGCTGACTAGATTGATTATCAGCATAGAAAGTTATATGATTTTGAGAGGCTGCTGTAGAGGAATTAATTTCTGAGGTTTGAACAGTAAGATTGGCCATATATGAGTTTATAGAGGTAAGATTAGCTTGTTGTCGAGCTTCATGAGAGAAAAAAGAGACTTTTGAGTTCAATCATGGTGACTGGATTGGATCTAAGAGAAATAGTTGTTACAAATTTATAATAATCTGTACTTAGGCCTTGTAAAGTATACAAGACCAGATCTTGATCAGAGAGATTTGCTCCAATGCTTCGAAGACGATCTGCAAGACCTTGCATAAGTTGGATGTATTGAGCACAAGTAGATCCCCTTTTCTTGGAGGTCTGAAGTTTCAATTTCAGCTCAAGAACTCTGGTCATGAATTGAGATGTATGCATTTGATTGATTTCATCCCAGAGCTGTCGAGAAGTCTCACAATTGATGACTTGAGCAAGAAATGGTGGTGACAAGAGTTAAAGATCTAGACAAGAATGAGTTGATATTGTTGATGACAGAGATTGTAATTTGGATTTACGATGACAGATTCATTAGTAGAATTCAAGGTGGAAGATAAAGATTCTTTTGAACCATCAATAAAAGAAATAAGGCCATGCCCTCTCAGAATAGCAAGTATCTGAGATTTCCAAAGGAGATAGTTATTTGTATTGAGGATCGTGTTGATCTGAAGAGTAAACTGAATAGGTTGCAAAAATGTGATGGTCTCCATTGTTGACAACATAAGGGTTCTCAATGGATCAACTCGTTGGAGAAGAAGAGCGTGTGCTCAAATTAAAAAGCTCTGATACCATAAAGGAAACGAGAAATGAAGGGATAATGAAAATGATTTTTTTTTTATTATTTCTCAACTAAATTACATGTGCTAAATGATGTTGTATTTATAGATTGAGTACAAACTCTGAAAGCCAAACTAATTAACATAATGAAACTAATTCAGTTGATCAGCTGAATTTCTGTTGGCTGACGGTTCATCTCCATTGTTTCCGTGATTGAAGTATTCATTTGATGTTGTTTATAATCTTCTAAAAAAAAAGCAAGCATATTAGACAAACTGTTAAAGTAACAGACGAACTTGGGCTTTTTCCAAATCCCATCATATCAAATTCATCAGAAGTCTCCTTCTGACCTATTTTCTACAAAAAGAGAGCCTAACTAGCACTAGCCTATTGGGTCCTCAAACAAATGAATAAATTAATTTGAATCCTTAATTATTTCCTCAGACCTCTACTATTTTACAGTTTACAAATTTACATACCATAATAATATCAATAACAAAAACAAAACAAAAATAAACAAGACCTAGCTAGAACTTAAATGTCAACCCTAGGTTGATCAATGTCAATATAATAAATTATCGTCGTCATCAAAGAGCATGTCATCTCTTGGTTCTTCTTTGGCTCTTGATGCTGTGTCTGTGCCATCCCTTTCTCTCAACTCCTGTGTCTGCTGCTGCTGCTGGTTCATATACGAGCTCGTCGGGTAATTGAACCCCAAATAGCCATATGAACCTGCATTTTGCATCATTTCGTGCCCGGATTGAGCTTGACTTGTACTTGCAGATGGATCTATTCGGGCACCGAATATGGAGTTGGCGACGAATGGGTTAGGATAGTTTGTCATCACAGATGGTCTAATCGCCATGCCTAAGTTATTGCTGTTAATATTTATGTTCATGTTCTCTACCGATGGTCGGTAGAGTGCATGGGCTGTGCTTCCACGAGCTGCTGGTACATCATGGTTGTGTTTTCCCTCATATGTTGTGATCACGGCCCTCAGGTCATGTGATGCTCTCTCCACATGTTTTCTCACCGGGCAACCAGTCGTCGTGCACTTGTAGTAACTCCTATAAGTACAAAATAAAGTTCAATAAATCTATTCCAAATGAACTAAAAGTCATGAGCTAGAATTGTGGAATATCACAGTTCCTTGCCTAGGGGTTGTTTTCTGAGAGCAACAAATTTTCATTAATTTTAGAACTTTAAGTCGTTTTCTTGATTATTTGTGATCATGAAAGATCATTTAAAAAAATGTAACCTTGGATTTGGATTTCCCTTGACGACCTTCTGTCCGTATTTCCTCCATCGATACCCGTCATCTAGTATATCAATCTCGCTCATAGTCTGCACTACTACTCTGGGTTCTCTGACCGTTCTATTTCCTGAAATTGTTACTCCCTCACTGCCACCGTCTCTTCTCCTGAAATTCAAATGAATTACATACATATAAGTAAATCTAATTGTAATCATGATCAGGAACTTTTGTTCTGAAACCTATATAAAATTAAATAAACATATTTGCCTACCATTTCTTAGAATCAGGTTCATCGTCATCGAGTTCGTCCCCGACGTTCCTCTGGGAGCTGAGCTCGATCTCATCGTCTCCAAAAGATGCTGATGAATTCTCCGGTGTTCCAGCTGGAGTTCCAGATGGAACACCAAAAGAATGCTCGGATGCTTCACCTGCAGCTGATGATTGCGCAGTCACTTGCATGGAACTTGAGTTACGTCTCGTTGGCTGTGGTTTATGGTGGTTGTGTGCACCTTTGTAGATTATTTCAGTTATCTGCCCATCCAAGGATCTCTCTACTTTTTTCTTCGTCGGGCAGTTCGGGAAGGTGCACTTGTAGTAGCTACGCGGATTCTCACTTCCTTTTACTTGTTTTTGCCCATACTTTCTCCAGTTATAACCATCATCAGATCTTCTATTTAAAGTTTGTGTGGATTGGATTGGATTGTTGTAATTGGTAGTGTTAGCTTGTGTAGTAGGTAGTTCCGAAGAATTCGTCGAAATTAGTCCAGATGTATTAGTGTTTGATTCTTGATAATTCCATGGGGCAGTTACCTGTTAGTTGCATTCACAGATTAATTATCGTCACAAGTATTGTTTAAGATAATGGAAGGAATAATTTTCCAAATTATACCGGTTGCGGTATGGCAGCAGAACCGGGGAACAAAGATTGCATAATTTGATTCGTCGGTTGGGTCTGAAATGAAAAGTCCTGGAAAGATCTATGTTCGTCTTCCACTTGTTGTTCTTCTCTCCAATTGAATACCTGAGACGAGATAGTTCCAGTTGTAGGAGATGGGAGTGCCTGAAGTGAAGACAAAAAGATTCATCCTGTTAATAGCTAAATCATAAAATTTGAATACGCAAAAGAGGGAGGATGCAATATCTGCTTACACCGGATGCTAGCATGATAGGAGAGTCTAAGAAATCGGCTTGGTTGGGCCCCGGCGTCAGAGCAAAGAATGACGAGGGAGAAATGGGAGGAGGCGAAATTGGAACCGAATGAGCAAAAGACCTAAACTTTGATGCATAATCACTACTTCCTGCTAGGAGATTCGAGAACGACGGGTTTGTGAAAGGGAAGGATGCAGGCCGTGAATTGGCCGAGGCGTCTATGCTGCCTGAAGAAGAAGTCATTGAGGGAGAAAGAGGAGGTAGAGAGAGAAGCGGGTTTTGGGTTTTGAAGACTTGGTGTCAGTTGTGTTGCTGGTCTCTGTTTTATTGAAGCGTGGAAAGGAGATGGTATGAGGCAAGCTGAGACGACTTAAAGGGAGGGTTATATAAGAGGTTTGAAAATTTGACCGTTGACTGGTCAAAGCTTGTGCTTTGACTGGCGGCTCTTCCTCTTGTTTGAAGAGAAGAATTCCCTTCTGCACTAATTTGATCGCACGTACAAACGACACCTCTAATTAGATATGCAAGTGGGATTTGTGAGAAGTCGTAGAACATTTGATGTGAGGGTAAGTTGGAGGCTTTTAGCTCAGTCATGGCTATTTGTTTGACTTGTTCTATGAGATTTGTACTAAGATATGGACCATATGGTGATATGGTACTCATTTGTTCATTAGTTTATGTGCAAACATGAGATCCGATGTTGTTTTGTTTTCTCCAGCTGCTGTTAGTGTACCACGTAGCAGTATAGGTCAGGCGATGCCAAACGATATGCAACCAAGGCGTCGGATTCAGAATTTTTGTTGGATGATTTAAAATTTACGATTTTTTTTATGATAGTTTAAAATAATATATTTAAAAAAAATTCAAATCCATTCTATTTCTACCTAATCCCTGCAATCAAGTACCTTCTAACGGGAAAAGATTAGCGATTCATTTTTGTTGTGTTAATTTTGTGTTCATTTAAGGTGCGTCTGAATTGTTTAAAGACCTATACTGAAATTGGCGCATGTGTCTCAGAATTTATAACGATACGTTTGAAAACAAACTAAAATATGTTATTTAAAATTAGTAAGTGCTTATTAAAAACATTTTTGTTAAATAATTTATTTGAATATTTGAATATTACCAATCCGATAAATGGAAGATCTGTAAATCGTCAGATTAAAGAATTTTCTATCCATCCGATAAAATAATACTCCAACTAAAATTTAGTATTAATAATATTTTCAACAATTTAGATCGATCATTTGCACTTTAAAATGCAAGATATGAATCTATATCATATGTTATTTATACTTTATATAATATTTTAGCCTAACTATATATATATATATATATATATATATATATTTCCGTTGCGAATCATATTGAAAAAATAAAATAAGGAACTGACAATGTCAATAATTAGTGAGAACTCAGTCGTACTGTCATAGGTTCTGCACGAAGGCTTTTGGTATTTGTTAAGCACGATTGAAATAAATTAAGTGGTTGTGGTTTGGATATGCGCGAGAACTCAGAACTGTCCAGTGCCAGAGAATATCTGATTCCGAGATGTGAACCTACTGCTACTAATTTTAGAAGTTCAATACGAGTTTTATGCTATTATTACCAAGTCTACTATTTTTTGAGTGACAATAGTACAATTATCAATGGCGCATTAAAATTCAAAATTGAACTTTTATTTTTGGTTTTAACAAAGCCAACCGATTCGATCTAACAGCTCTTATTAAGAGAATCGGTGCATAGCCTTAACTTTCACCTCACAAGTGATGTTTTACCTTAACTTTCATCTCTCTCGGTGCAGAGCTTTCTTGAACTAAACCGGAGTCTCATTTCTCATTCGATGAATGAATCATTAACTCTTAATCTGGTAAATATTATACTGGAATTCTAACTAAAAAGGAGTTGTTGAATAGCTAATTGCATGCTATGATTCTACTACGACCTGTTTACAGCTTGTGTTATAACAGATTGGAACTCTTCCAGTTCCAGCATAATTTAATTTGGATAAGATTAAGAAATTTTGTTTTCATTAGCATTTATATAAATATATAATAATTATGAATGTTAATACAACTCATAACCTTTAATAAAAAAAAAACTTTTTTAATAAAAAAATACAACTCATAATCAGTATGACAGGCCAATTACCAGCAATATACCCCATCTTAACTAAACCTTTAATTTCCTGACATAACTAGTTGTACAAATAGCTAAATACTATCTATAACTCCAGATTTTCTCGGTCAAATGCATCTTTCTCAGTTAAACCCATAAAACAGTGAAAATTTCGAGTACTTCCAGATTTTCTACCCTTGGCTCCAGAGTGATGATCATTCCTCACTACAAGATGTAGCTGTTTTACCAATCTTATGAAGAGCTTTTACGACCTCTTCTGTTGTGATGTTGCCAGTAACTGTGATCTTGTTCATTTCAGAATCAATTTGGTAGCTCTCCATTCTGCTCAGATTTTAACAAGTTTTTAGAGGAATACAAATATTTTAAGGGTAATTTTTTTATTTTTGTTTATCAGAGTAAAATAGATGCTAATTTAGAAGAATACAGAGGTTATTCAATTCTTTACCATCAATTTTTTTTTATAGCTTTTTTTATTGCTTTGATGCACTTGTCACAATGCACTCCGACCTTCAGCTCCACCGCCTGTTGAAATAATGCAGGAGCAACGTTATTGAATCATAAATGAAGAAATAAATTCTCTTCTTGAAGCAATTTGATTCATTTGCAATTTATCATGTAAACAGATCTGATTTTGTGTAATGCTGAATTTTTCTGTACCATCCTCAGGAGCAGGGTCGTTGAGGGGAAAAAAAAAGCATACAAGCTATTTTGTCTCTTTTTTCTTTTATTTTACTTCTACGAATAAAAGAAAAGAGTACTTACAGCCATTGATGTCAGTGTGGAGTTGCAAGTCTGATCTTTTCTAATTGAATAAGAGACTGTAGGCAATGTATTTATAGAGTATTATAAATTCCTTTCTTGAATGTTATATACTTATATAAAAGACTTTGTTTTTCACTTCTCTACTTCCTCTTTATATATATAGGCACTTAAGTCGGGCATTTCACACAGTAAAGGAGCTTTTTGGCCACTTTGAAGAGGAATACCCCTCTTTAATCTAGAACCTATCATTTTTATAAACTTTTGTACTTGGTTTTGTGGGGCTATCTTTTCATAAAGCAACTTTTATATTAAAGAAAAATGGGAATGAGCTGGAGACATTGCTGAAACATTTTAACTACCGATGCTGTCTCTATCCTGGATCGTTTCAGAAATTAAAAGAAATCGCCCACGTAATTTTGTAGCATGGGCTGCTGCCGGATAATAATCAGTACAGATGAATTCATGAAAAGTGCATCTCAAAATTAAGTATACCATGTAGCAGTGAATTTTTTGAAATTATGAACTACATTGGGAAACAAACTCACTGAATTATCATAGAAATTCCAACAAATACTGTATTTGAATTACGAATTGTTTTCTATTCAAAAACCAGGTATTTGGATGAAACTGTAACATGATGTGTCTGAGAGAGAGAATCCTCTAAAATAGTTTTTATTTATTTATTTTTTGAAATTTTCATCTTTTTTTTTATTAAAAAATGACTTATTTATTCTTTCTGGTGGATAATGGAAATACAATCATACCAAAATAGAAAACATCGGGAAAATAATCAAGAAGAGGACAGTTGGGACTGTACTTTTTCTTCATTTTCAGCAGAGCTTAAAATAGTCTTTCCTATATAAACTACTGTCTCATCACCATCTTGAATTGCTATTACTGGCTGAATTGGTGCAATCATGGCATCAACAGACTCGGGAATGGCAATGGTCTCAGCATCTGCCAATTTTTCACACAAGCTTTCTTCCTCTACATACAGATTTCCAGTGCGGATCTCTCGAGCAAGAGCACAAGACCAGCAAAACAACCATTGCAAATAATCAGTTAATGATGCGGAACGGCAGCAAAATTTATTACCAGACAATTTGGGTAACTTTCTCATCTGAGTTCTCCAATATCCACCATATAGTAACTCATAAAAACAAAAGAAAATCCCTGCATATCCAATGACTTCTGAAATTACAAGATTGCTAATGTTAAGTGTTGAGATGTTAAGAACCCAAAATGGAGCTATGCATAGTAGAAGAAATGTGAACATGTGCACATACATGTTCCCAAAACCAAGCCTCTGCATGTTCCAACCAAACATGCAACAAATGCAAAGGAAGGAGAGGCTCCAAATGTAGGATCATCAGTGCAGCCAAGTGAACCTCCATTCAAATTTAGGTCATCTGGTACTTCCTTCAAGTTTGTTTTGTCAGATTGATTAGTGTCTTCAATTGAATCAGGTTCGAATTCTCTTCCAAGAGGGCTAAAGACCATATACAAACCAGCAGGTGCTGCTAGACCCAAAATAAAGAAAAAAAAAATCTCCCAAAACTCTGGTCAGTTTTTACTGTTATATCCCCAGTAAAGGCCACAAAGTGCATACTGAGAGAAACAGGTGATATGAAAGAAAACTACCACCACTATAATATGGGATGTTCATGTGGTAGATACGTGCCATTTTTGCAATATGTTTTTCTCAGTTCTAGTTCATCTTCAGTTTTCCATCGGCAAAGTAGAAAGAAATGATGGAATAGGTCTGGGTGTTCAAATAGGTTCATAAGGGTAAAAAGGCCATATAAGACTTGGTTGTTTATTTCGATCCAACGATTTCTTAATGATTTTGTGGGGAATGCATTGTTTATTACACCTATAAGAACTAACCCACATCATTAGAGATGCGCTGACACAGAGAAACCAAATTAGAGGTCCAATGTTCATAGGATGTTTTAACCAATTCTTGCATTTGAAGAAAATTAAGTTCCAGTTGAACTTTCGTACACTGTAGGTCCCAAAATACGGACTGGTGCCTGCAGGGGAGGGAATTGAAATTGAAATTTCCTCTTTTTTATTGACAGTATCATGAAAAATGTCGAGGATATTGACATTGCTTCTTTTTACAGGTTCTTTGTGCATTAAGCTCTCCTCCATCGATGTAATACTTATGGTGCAACATTCTGATTTTGGGGCACGTGGAGTTGTATTTTTCTTCTTGTACACATATTATTTCACTATAATCATTCATGGACATTTTGGTCCCTCTTTTTTGGTTGTAATATCCTTGTGCAGTATGTTAGGAAAGTTTACCTGAATAGGAAAAAAATACTAAAGGGTTATCTTTATGTACCAAGAAATCAGGAATAAATATATCTTTCTTGTTTATGCTTATATTCACCAAACTAATTGTAATTTTTTATAATTTTATTCTTATGATGGGACGACAATAAATTCAGTGGTACGGGAAGACAAACCAGGGTCTTCAAAGAATTACGTACCCTGTCTCGTAAGACAGACTGCTCAGAGCAAAGTAGAAAAATGAAAATTAAACTGGTAAATAAACTACAGAAACTCAAAAGTATACAGAACTTTCAACTGATTGCTCTTGAGAACAATATAAAAAAAAGCTATGCAACTGAAATGTAAATACAGTTATGAACTATCTATTTCATCCTGAGAAATAAAATGATAAAGGAGAGAATTTTAAGGAATGGAACTGGAAAAGGATATATTTGTATTAGTGATACTGTTGAAAGCCTCAGTGGAGTGCTGTTCCTTCGATAGAGAGAGCAGAGAAATACCAAGCTCTGAGAAAGATATATGTAATTATATCCACATCCACTCCACCTTACCAAATTGGGAAAGAGAATAAACTTGTATGAGTTGTATCACATAAAAACGAAGCTCTGAGAAAGAAAAAAAGAGGGATACGTAAGGGAATAATTAATATTCTTACCAGATGGTCAAAGTTCTGGTTCTGGAGTTCAGAATTTGACATCACTGAACCTGATTCAAGACTTTGCATCTTTGTGCAAATTCTCGGACGGCAACTTGTAGCGAGTTACCAACGTCAACTTGTAGCGAGTTACCAACGTCAACGTGCTAGCAATCTAGGATGTATTATATATATGTAGGAAGCAACGATGATACTGATTGTTCCCTTTGAATTGGTCAATTGGGGAATGTATGTGACACATACACGTCATACTGCCACAAAAATCACTGATCTTTGAAACTTCCAAATTTTGTTCCTTCACCTTCACTTGAAAAGAGACCGAAAAAAGAAAAATTTAAAGTTTAGTTTGGCGGTACAATGTGATATTATGTACTTTTATTTTGAATTTCTTTACCAAAAACTAAAATAATTTGAAATATCATATTTTGTGTGATTATACATAATAGATACAGTATTTTAAGTTTTGATTTAAGTTGACGTGATATAGTATTTAAAATGTACTCGTAAGCATTGCCCTTCAAGTGGATTTTTGTTATTTGATATGAGGCTTCGTGCTGAAGAATTTGTTTTTCAACAGAAACTTGTTTGTGCATACTTTTGGTTTCATTGTGCAGGAGTATTCTAAGATTGAAACTGTGAGATAAATCATAATTAAAACCTCATATAAAGCGACCAGCCATGGCATAAAACCCAAGAAATCATTTCCCCCAATGTTTGGGGAGCAAATGAGGAAATGAAAATATATTACGTGGAATGTTAAACAAAATGTCCGCACCCGATTTTACACTCGCATAATATGCAAATGTATCACGCTCCTGCCATAAAAGAAACTCGGAAGTATTCACACAATGACACAAGGGAAAGTTTCCCTAGAACTCTATTGTGCTGAGAAATTATCTTTTTCTATGACAGAAGGCATAGGAGCCCTCATCGCCCTTACCGGGCTTCTAAAAACTGATGGGCTAGATCCACCGACAGTAGGCGAACTAGTTCCAGAAGTAAAAAGTGGTGTACCATCTTCTCTTGGCAAAGGAGAAATCAAAGATGGAGATCCATCAACCGTTTGACTTCTTTGAACTGCAACTGACCTATCGTCAGTGATTCCATAATAATCAGCAGTTCTCACCTCCTGTGCGAGGGCACACCAGCAACAACATAACCAGTCAAAACAATCTGTAATTGAGGGGCTGAAACACAAAAAACTACTTCCAGGGAGGTTATATCTCTTTCGCATCTGGATCCTCCAAAAACCGCCATATAGCAGACCGAGGATGCAGAGAATGATGCCAGTGAGACCCAAAGCCGTACGAAGGGTCTCATTGTCAATGTTGACCGCAGCAAGGTTGAAAATGAAAAAAGGAGCTGAACAGAAGAGTATGAAAGTGATGATGTGAACAAACATGTTACCAAACCCTAGCCTCTGCATGTTCCAGCCAAAAACACAAAAAATACAGAAAATTGACAGGTACGCCAGTGAAAGATCATCCCAGAAATCGAGGATGCCACCGATCCATACAGGCTGAGTTTCTGAAAACCTCCTTTCTTCACTAACAAAAGAGTATACCTTCTCAAATGACTTTAGCTTTGCAAGAGTTGGCTGTGTACTGGTACCAGCAGGACCAGTACTAGTAACAGTAGACACAGACATCTGTGCTTCTTCATCTACTTCTAGGTCATAATCCTTTCCAAGAGGGCTAATCACATTGTACAACCCAGCAAAAGCTGGTGCACCAATGGCCACAGAGATACATATAGCAACCCCAATTGCAGGTCGTTTTGATCTAGGGTAACCTAAATTCAAACCACACAAACCATACTGTGCAAAACAGTTTAAATTAAGAAGAGCAATTACAACCATCATGTGCATCCATTCATGTGGCTTGTATGTGCCATTCTTGCAATATAACTTCCTCAGACGTAGGATGTCTTTTGGTTGCCACCGGACTAAAAGCACCAGGTGGTATAACCTTTTAGGGTGCTGGTACAAGCACATCAATGTAAATAATGCATTCAATATCTGGTTATTTACCTCAAACCAAGTGTCCCTTTGTGATTTTCTGGGCAATGAACGATTTAACATGCCGGTCATAACCATAAAGAGAATTGCCCCTGAAATTGCAACACACAGAATCCATACAAATAGAACCATGTTTAAAGGATCTCTGAACCAGTCTTTTGCCATGACCCACATGTGGGCCCAGTCAATTTCTTTGAAGTGCAATCGGGGCAGGTAGTGCTGATTTTGGGGCAAATTATGATTTTCAGATTGGACAGAACGGGACATGTCATCTCTCTCCAGTGCAATTTGTCTGAACTTGACTGAGGGGGATGGCCCAAATTTCTTGAAGCGAGTCCCAGTAGGAGCAGAAACTGATTTGAAAATATTACAGAATTTATTTTGCTTCTTAGTTTTGGTTGATTGGTTCTCTATGGAGATTTCATATATGGTACTGCAAGAGTTGGTTGATTTCTCTGTGCAGACTTCATCTTGAATTTCAGATTTGAATTTTTCTGTGCCATTCAAAGCCATCTTCTTTTAACTAACTGAAAAAATAAAATAAAACAATGTTATTGTAGCTTCAGTTATGACAAAATCTCAGCCCACCAAGTAATCTGCAAGATGTTCATTATGATAATATTGTAACAGCACACAAGTTACTTGACATGTACCAAAATTATGTGTTTATAATAACAGGTGCAACAATTGTAGTGATCATGGTTTTGCTAGTACATTCGAATAAAATACATGCTGGCATGAGAAATCAGACGTACCATACAGGAACAGTTAAAATTCTTTCAGACTAAAAAACTTCCTAAATTAATTTAATAATTGCACAATAGTGTGACAGAATCCACTAAATGAGAAGTTAATAGACGCGTTTTATTTAGAAATCAGTTGATTAAAACTATTTAATGGCTTCTACTACCCATGAAACTCAAAATTACAGAGTCTTACAGGGGTTATCTTTAGCAATCGAAGCTAATTGAAAGAGAGATATATAAGCAAGAAAAATCAAGATTATTAAGGAAAAATCACCAATTGATAAATTGCGCGAGGAACAGAAACGAACTTCTCTTCTGGAAAGCCAATACCAATTATACCACAGACCTAAATTGCGAAAGTAGAAGTAGAACGCAAAACGGGAAGGTCGCGTGAGGGTCCGGTAGGCGGTATTCAACTTGACTCTGATGTCAAACCGAGGGTTGCGTTGTTTCCTTCACCAAAGAAGCTTCGAATTCAATAACAGTCTGTTGAGAATTTGGGCTTTTTCTTGTTTTTACGAATAAAGCAGGCTGTCAAGTCGTGGGAAAGTTGACCCACTAGGCATGGAATTCTACCAAACCCCACAAGAGGTACATATGGTTCTTCAGTGGCGCTTGTATGACCAATTGTGTGTGTGTGTGTGTGAGTGAATGACCTGACTGTGCAAGCGAAAGAAAAGTTGCTGAGCTGCACATAAATATTTTGGGCTTTAGAACATCAGGGTCGGGAAAGCCTAGCATCAAACAAAATAAAAGCTGCTTAATGCTCGAATAAATTTGAGATGGAGATGGAGACGGGTGTCATCAACGCATTTCGTTTTTACCGCTTGGGGTTTGGTTCGTGAAACGAGAGACACTGAACGCAAGAAATTTTTGTTGCGTAACGCTATGAAAACGCAACAATCTCGTTACATTTTTTTTTAATCATTTCTTATGTCATATTTATATAAAATTATATAAAATTATATAAAATCATGTCTATATGAAATTATATAAAGTCAGATAAAATCATGTTTATATAAAAAATTATACTAATTAAATGATGTCTTATCGCATTTCTTAAGCATTCTGAAAAATTAAAAAAAAATTAAATAGATCTATCTTATCAAAGTTAGTAATTAAATATATACTGATATGCATGTCTTTTCAATTCATTAATTAGTGTGCATCTTCATTTCGTTTTTTCTATAATACTCTGTCTCTTCTTCTCTCCTTAAGCTTTATGCATCATTTATCTGTCTCTTCTCTCCTTTTTCTGCACCATTTCTTCGTCTCTTCTCTCTTCTTATTTATTTTGCTCGCATTTCAAAAGTACATGCCTGCAAAACTCCTACCTCTTTGCTCAATGTTCATTATTACTTATTGTCAAAAATTGAAAATGATTGCTTTGTAATTAGTCCAAAATTAGTTCACTAATTAATATTGAAATGATTGCACTCTCAATTTGTTTTAGAATTTAGCATATATTCACCAATGACTTATTTTAGGTTTTAGAGTTTAGGATAATGTGTTGTTTTATACATCAGAAATGTATATTGTTATCGTATTTGGCTAGAATTTAAGATATATTCACTGATCTTTGAATTTACTGTTTAGCTAGGATTTTAGAAATGTTCGAATTTTAGGTTTTTGAATTACTATATATTATTGTTCTTTCTTTGAATTTTACTGATATATTATTTGAATTTCATTGATCTTTCAAATTACTATATGTATTACTACATATATTACTATATAGGAAGAAATAGAAACTGACAGTGTCATCATTTGTATTTTTTTACAAAACAGATGAAGATCGAGGCGCTACGGAAGGTTATGCAAATCCTCCTCAATCATTTCCATTCGTACAATTGTTTACCCTCAATTGGAGT